>JAAOAQ010000013.1:0-79557 GCA_013396025.1 Fusarium phyllophilum | reverse complement strand
TATATAATTACTTTTTAATACTATTTTAAATTAAATATTACTTAAATAAATAAAATAATATTTAAATAGATAATTTTATTTATATAGTACTATAAATAAGTAAAAATAGTAATAGAATTAGTATTACTATAGTAGTTACTATTTTTTTTCTAACCATGAATCCAAGCACCCGGACGTCAGCTCAACGCCTTTTCTGCTAATTCCGCTCAATGTCACTTGAGTCATAATATTAGGAAAAATAAGACACTAATGAAAAAGACCTTACGAGATATAGCCACAGCCAATATTGTGCGGAGTGCCCACCTTGTCGTTCCGAGGTTTTTCTTTCCACGCCACTAGCTCAGGTGCACAAGTCCATCATGACTGGATATCGCCGTGCAAAATCCACAGTTGGTGCCCTTTTGACTTCGGATCTAGAGACAAGTCTGTCGGCGACTCTCCACAGAAGTAACGGCTTCTGGAATCTCACTGTGACAATCTCTTGCACAATGAGCTGATACCAAGGACCGAGTTCACGGGTCCTGTTGATCAGGGGGGCCTTGGTTCTTGGGGTTCCGGATCCTTCGGTAGGAAATAAGTCTTGCTGCATTCCCACCTTACCTTGCTTTGTCTTGCATTTTGTTGCTGGGTTGTTTTGCAGATCAGATCAAATCAACGTCGCAATGGCTGAGGGTCTGGGACAAGTTGTAAGTCTATACTTTGGACGAAGACATGGTGATGTTTATGCTGACGATGATAGATTTCGTGGTACATTTGTACCGTCATTGCGTGCATCTTTCTGATTTTGAGAATATGGGTTCGTGTGCGCAAGCTTGGGCTGTTGGCGATCGATGATGGACTCATTATCCTGGCGGCGTGTTGTTTGATCGGTGATTTGATCATCCAGCAACATATGTGGAATTTGGGAATGGCGGACATGGCGAATGCTTCTCGCGATGACTTTATCCAGATCATGAAGGTGAGCTGATGTCTCTTGATCACCCTAATGACATTTGCTAACAATCAACAAGATGATCGTTCCCGGCTCGATTCTCTACGTCACCTCGTTATGGGCCATCAAGATTGCTCTGGTTCTGTTCTACAAGCGACTCGCTGCGCCTGGAACAAAATTGCAGATTATTTACAACGTCACTCTTGGTCTCTTGGTTATTTTCTGGGCGGCCATCTTCTTCGATATCATTTTCCAATGCTTCCCGCACGACAAGCGATGGTCGCAAGATCCAAACTGTGCGAGATCTCACTGCCGATCTACACTGCATATGCTGACGATTTTACAGATCAGTGTGACCCGAAGGAGGCAGAGAAGAACTATTGGTTGACCGTTATCCGTAAGTCATCCCATCCTTGGAGCCTCTAAGCGCAATGCTAACCATCAAACAGTCAACATCGGTACCGACGTCATCAGTATGTTTAGAAGTTAGGAATACAAGTTGCCCGACTAATGAATCGCAGCCATCAGCCTTCCCATCACCATGGTCATGAAGCTCCAGATGAAGACGAAGCAAAAGATTGGTGTCGCAGCCATCTTCGCCCTCGGTTTCCTGGTCGTCATCGCAAGCAGTACGTCATTCAACCTGGGTATTGCGTGCTCTGCTAACAGCTCCAGTCATCCGAGCCTATTACTCCAAGAAGAACGAAACCATGTTGACATGCACCGTCTCCATGATCGAAACAGCCGTCGCTATTATCGCAACCTGTCTCCCACGTACGTCCCTCGTCTCCCCAATCTCCATCCCACTAACAAACCGTCTAGCTCTGCGAACACTCTTCCTCGGCCAAATGTCCTCCGCCCGATCAGGCTCCAACTACGGACGCTACGAGCTCTCCTCGACCGGCCAACCACGATCCAGACGAACGAACCAAAGCCGAATCGTCACAAACGTCATGGGCGGTACACAGAAGCTCGACAACGATTCACAGGACGAACTATTCAAGGAGTCTGCACATTCGGTTGCAGGACGAAGTACGACTAGTGATAAAACTCCTGGTATCACTGTCAACACCACGATCCAGATGCATCATAGTAGCGAGGAGGAAGCGAGACGATCGCAGGCTAGGCTTGATAGCTTTGCGTAACTTTTTGTGTGTGTTGGATATATATAACTTGTAATAATTTATGGAAGCGATATGTTTACTTGCAAGTAAAAGAGGATGCGACGTCTGGGTTGCCGCCCTTGTATGTTAGCCGCTTCGGATAAGCGCAAAGCTCAACAGCTCGTCGCTTTTCTGTGCCAACAGTCTCCGCATACAGAGTGTCAGGCGCTTTACCATGTTCAACCCACTTGACAAGAGCGTCAAAGGCACTTCCAGGATACCATCCATCACCACCCTTGCAGTGCCCAACACCTGGTGCTTCAAAGAATCTGTAATAATCCGTCGCACTGGAGTCTTCTTCGAGAACACGCTTATAGTAATCCACCGATCCTTTGTGTGGGATGAGTTGATCTGCTGTTCCGTGCCACGAGATCAACTTTCCTCCTGCCTTCTTGAAGTCTGTGAGATCCGGGTCTGATGTACCCATGACTGAGGCAAATCTGTTGACAGATTGCCGGAAGAGCTTACTGTACTCTTCGTGAGGCAGTTCATCCAGACTCGCTGATTGGTCTTGAAGGAGGAAAGTGGTGAGCCAGTCTTGAGCGATGGCAAAGGGACTTGAAGTGCAGTCCTTGAGCGATGTGCAAGTTGTGTTGGCAAGGCCACTCAAGTCGGCGCCGCGATCAAGTCCATACCAGAGAAACTTGCCATCTTCAGTCTCCGGCCCCCGCCATGTCAAGCAAGCGACCTCAGCACCCTTCTTGGAAATCTTGATTGTGCCTGAGGGGTTGGTACATTCTACGGATTTACCAACGACAGACTTTGGATCAAACTCGCAGAGATTTGGGTTCGAGATAACACCATCTTTGACGCCATCGAGTTGGTCACACGCCTCAATGGCAGATTTGGTTATGGCGTTGAGCTCGCAGATAGGAGGATAATAGCCTATACCTGATTAGCGTTGTCCTGTGTTTATGAGAAGACATTCTTACCGAGCTTGTGCATAACAACTTGCGGCCAGTACTCCGATGTTACGAACTTGTCCCAGTTAAAAGCAGAAGCGGTAGCAAGAACGCCATTATACTGAGTTGGGTATCTCTGCGCCATCATATGACCCTGTCGTCCACCAGTAGAACATCCCTAGAAGCTATCAGTGAAGTCCATCTCCCAAGAGCATGAGGTACTTACATTCCAGTATGAGTACTTTGGCTTCTTTCCATAATAAGCTGCTGTCACAGCTTTTCCCAAGTTCGCTGCATCGTCCAGAGAGACAGCCGCAAAGTTCTGCAAGGCGGGCCAATTGAGATTTCCAGTGCTATCTAAAGCCCAGTCTAACTCTTGCCTGTTAGCTAAGAGGTGGCCGCCATCTGTAGTGACAGCAGCATATCCGTTGGAGGCAGGTTGTGCAAGGTCGGGTATGTCTCCCGTTGACCAACCGCCGCCGCCTACTCCAACAAATCGCCCGTTCCAGCCTGACACTGGCAGTGTTACATATGTGTTGATGGTGTCATTCCAGCCTGGGTGTGTGTATTGGACTGTGACTTGACACACGGGAAATGGATCGGTTGAGTTGTTGGGCCATTCATTGGTCGGGGCTGACGGCAGCTCGGCGTTGGTGAGATTGGTGCGGATAGACAGAATCTTGGCATTGGCAAGCTCTACAGAGCGGAATGTATTGTCTGTGCAAGTGGGCTTTGCGAATACGCTTTGAAGGCCCTGAAACATGAAAGCAAACGACATGGCGGAGATGTTTGAGGAGAGCATGGTCACAAAATGCCTCTCAGGCTTAGCGCAGTGGGGGTTGGTCGGAGAACGAGATGCCAATTGGCAACAGCAAACAAACAGTCGACTACGTAAGAGTACACATTTCTTGTGAGTATTTCCTCAGATATATAATATTCCATCAGTAGCATAATGCTCGAAGCGATCATCGTTAGCAAAGCCATGCATTACTCCTCCTCACCTCACTAGGAGACCTACTCATTGGACAAGCTATCTACTCCGAGGAACACGCAAGACTAGCCAAGATCAGCACAAAACATATCCAGATCCAGCCAGACAGTAACTGCTCACGGGAGCGAATATCTTGTGTCTTGATACGCAAAACAGACCTGTTTTCTACGTATCCCCTGATAATGTCGCATGGATCGATCCCCGGTAGGATCGAGAAGTTCCATCGGTCAAGGGCTTAACCTTGTTGCGGTAAAGTTTACCCCGTATTCCCAGTTCAATACCGCGGAGACTAGTCGATATTGGACTACCCCACGATTCGGGGTCTGAAGAAGACTCCGTCAAAAGAGCAAATCCGGGGTATTCTACTGTCGGGAAATGATAGTTGTTGCTTGTGGATGGATGGAAAAGCTGTATTGTTGACTCGAGCATTAATGACTCGTGAGAAATCCGGGGGTTACATATACCGAGCCCACAATCAGTCCCGGGGTCTCGGGGGGAGCCTACCCGGTGCATCTAAACAAAGAAAACGAAGTGAATAGTTTGCTGGAAATTCGTTCCTTATAGCTTTCATACAGTATGAAAATTCTGATTCATTCTATTCTTTCGGCTTCTGACCAGTGACTATCAAGCAATCAAACATGGGATGCACAGATCTATCGCGTGATGCCTCTCGGACACGCGCATTAAAAACCTCAACCTCTTCGCGCGACCATCCCAAGACATCAGTAAACAAAACAGCCGTAAAAGCAGCTACACCCTCTCTCATGTTGACTCCCATCAATGTTCCAATTTCCTTGAGTCGTTCATCTTTAGGCCAAGGTCCGATCGGAAGCTTGAATCGCTCCTCTTTGACACTAGTGAAACCAGCTTCCTTAGCCCATTCTTGAAAAGACGGCGCAGGATCCATAGTTCTCCCAATCTTATCGCAGGCTAGCTTGAGATGGTCCATCATCTGAACTAACGCGTTGTCGGGCTTGAGCGAGTCATCCTCAGAATAGAGCGTATTGGCTGTTTCTTGAAGCTCGATCCAACCGCCTGGCTTCAGGTTGGCGTATGCTTGTCGAAGTAGTCTAGGCCAGTCCTTGATAGACCCAGCCATATATCTGCAGTGGATGTAGTCATATGGGATTGGTTCAACCCATTCCGCTTCAACGTCGTCAACGATGAATTTGACATTTGGGGGAACCCAGTCTGGCTGGATGGGGCTGAGATCATTTCCCACTACCGTCGCAGAAGGATGCTCGTCTCCGAACTGGATCGCCCAAATTCCTGTTCCTGTTCCTATATCAAGAACATTCAGTCCTTCCGGATCGATGGGAGCTAAGAACAATCGATCCTTCACAGTTCGGCAAAAAACGTGGTGAATCATGTCCAGACGATCCTGCTCCTGGTCATCGTTGGGAAAACTGTACTGTCCTGCGCGATCACTATGATATCGCCGTCCATGCTTCCATTTGTACTTGAGCACGCTGCTAGCAATGGATGTAGTTGCTCCCACGGAGTCAGCGCTGAAGACGGACTCAGAGTCGGTGGTATTTTCGTCGACCTGAACTTCAGGCGTTGTTGGGTTATCAGACATCTTTGCAGTTGTCGACTATGGGAACCAAGGTACGTGGATGCTCTTATCCGTATGATTGATGATAGAAAACTATATCGCGTGTATAATATGATGGTCGCATGCACAAAGTGGAGGTGCCACGCAAGCAACGGCAGCCGAGGCATGAAAAACAACTCATCCAGTAAGAGCATATGCGGTTCTGAAGATGAATGTAACCCCAGACATATTCCAATAACGAGGTTGCTGATCATCATGAGCTTGAGACTTCGATATGCACGTCTAATAAAAGCCCCGGTAAAACGCCTTGTCTGGAAGGTGGATAAAATACGGCCCAAATTTACTGCGTCCTCTGATAGAGCCCTGTTGGAAGCCGAAACCTCACAGATAAGATAAGACAACGTGGCCGAGTGGTTAAGGCGATGCCCTGCTATCTCTTCCGAGACATCATAGGCATTGTGTTCGCACGCGTAGGTTCGAATCCTGCCGTTGTCGATGTTCTTTTTGGACCTGGAAGATTCGATTTCCTTTTGTTCTTGTTTTGTTGATCATTCTGTGTCCAATTTTATGTGCTGAGCATTTTGTCGCGGAGGCGGGGCACTGGTGTTGTTCCCACCATGACATGACACACAAGCATGAGATAACAGCAGGTGGCTGGTTCAATTTGTCTCTAATTTCTTGTAAACTGCCATCATAGCATGCGAGACATTGGCAAAAACTATCAAAAGCTACCGGACTGTTCGCCGTTCGGGTGAATGATGGATTTTGTTGGTGGGCAATGATGCTCACTTCCTATCTCAACTTCCAATGTTTCTGCCGCAGTATTTCTAGGTAGCTATGTTGATGAGAGACTGCAATCCCTGAGGAATCTTGCTTGTCTCAATATTGAAATACCTATATCCCAGATTGCGATGCCATTCAAAGTGCCGCTACACTGGCATCACTAGGTACTAATTGCTCACTCATCTTAACGTCCCCTTCGTTCCCTCCTACGGCCGGAGTGACCAATCTCTCCAGCTCTGTCAACTTCTCTCCACCAAGGCTCGTCAGTCTCAAAGCGGCCTATGTCGACCATGACTTATAGAACATCAGACGCCGGTTTGCTGCGAGTCAGTTCTTCCAGTTGCGCAGCCAATTCCTTGGCCTGTTGAGCACATGTCTCTGTCGCTCGTTTCGCCAAACCAACCATCTCAACAACATTCTTAAGGTCTTGCCTCTTTTTATTCAAGAGATCAGTTGTCTTTTTCGCGTCATCTTTAAATATCTTCAAAGACTTGTCGCAGCGTTCGAGGGCGATGTTCCAGCCATCAACATTTTCAGAGGTTCGGCGCTGGATGATTCGGAGGATAGAGTCTCGGATACGAGTGCTGTCCTGGATATCCTGGCGGATTCTGATCAAGTCTGTCTGTGCAGTGTTGAGTTCCTGTTGAAGCAGTTGTTGCGATGACTCTAACATTTTCAGCCGTTTTTCATTCTCGGTCTGCTGGGCGTGGACGCAGTCGGCCTCGTTTCGAATAGCGATAGTCTTGCTGTTCAGCTGTGAGATGTGTGCGTTCTTTAGCAAAATATCAGTCAATACTGTGCTTGAAGGTAATAGAAAGACAGCATTACCTCATCATCTGTGATGTCTTTGTTTCTCACATCTTTGTAGCTTGCCCCAGGCGTACCAGAAGGCGTATGAATGGGCTTGGATGATTTCTTTTGCCGCTTTGGCGCAGGGACGCTACCAGCTGCGAGTTCATTCGCAATTTTCCTCTTCTTAACCCGACTTACATATCCTGTTGGTCGAGTCTCGGTTACCTCGTTACCGAGTGGCTCGGGTGAGTCAGACTTGGTCAGGTCAATGAAAGGCGGGGTTGCAACATCGCGATTATCGTTCTGGGAGACTCTAGGTCGAGGGGGCGGACTTGGTGAAGGCGCGACGACGATTTTGTCGTGTACCAGAGTAGCATCACGACTCTTGGCGCCATCCCCGTCTCCGTTGCGCGGAAGACTGGCGCTTGGTTTCTGGGCATTGTTTGCTGGACTTTCTGACTCTTCATGCCGGGAAGAGGTTCGGCGTTTGGATAGGGCGTCTTTCTTCTCTCCAATCCACTAGATTGTCGATGTAATATCTCGGCCCTTGAGTTTGGAGTACCTCCCTCCCTTCTCGACAATAGATTCCAGATGTTTCATGACAAGCGGGAGCGAAATCTTGGGTGAGGACTGCGCAAGCTTGATAGCCTGGTGCAACTTTTGAAGCAAGTATACAGTCCAGTGGGGAGAGAGACGTTTCTCGTCGAAGAGTTCCCATGGCCACTTGCCGCAGGCTTTGCGAATGCGTTGGAAGTAAGTCTGAACGGAAGCATTGCCAATTTTGTTGAATGGAGCTGGAACTGCGGCCTCGCTCCCTTCGGAAACAGTCGAAGGCGCCATATTCATGACTGCATGAGGTATGAGAAACGGGAGAAAGAAAAAGGTTTTCGAGGTGAGAAAGAAAGAGCAGATGGGTTCTCATCAACTAGATATGACAAAGCTCTAGATGTGGATGGATGTGGATGGCCGCGCAAGCTGAACAAGAGAGGCTATGCTTTCCGATATCGCATTTGTTTTGTCGTTCAAGGCAGCGCGGAGTTGAGGCACTGATTTGGTTCTTGGAATGTTGTGGGGCGATGTACAAAAGTGGCAATGCCTTTATCTTATCGCATCTTATCTTAATGCATCTGTTCGTCGATAAGGTAGCTTCTTACCCTGCACTTTACAAGTTCTGTTTCCTACAGCAACGCTTTAACTAAGGATTTAAGACATTAATAATTCTTATGATATACTTGCTGTAAATATTAGCGTTCATCCTTCTTTGATATCTAGTGGTTAGTCTGGTGGATGACTTTGTGGTCCTCCCATTCAGCCACAAAATCATACTCCTAGTTAGAATCTAGGTCAGGTTTCAGAAGTAATATTTCAACATCAAAAGAAAAACCAAGTCTGTCTTGCCTCTCTGCAGCTCTGAGCCAGTCTATGGGGCCACAGTAAATAAATAAAATGGCAGTCACCCTATGTTAGTTCTTTGTCAGTATAAGCAAAAATGTGGTTCCGCCCGGGATCGAACCGGGGACCTTCTCGGTGTTAACGAGATGCCATAACCAACTAGACCACGGAACCAGGCCTTGTAATTGGATGACGGATCGTCTGGCAACGGGATCCTTGATTTCGAGCAGCACGAGGAAGAATTGCAAGACTGGAGAAGGTTTAAAACAATGAGGGCTGTTACTTAGACTCAGAGATGTGCCACATGAAGCAATGGATAATATGACTCATTGGGAACCAGAAAGACATGTCAACGTAAGCCGCCTAATTAAGTAATTGATGTCTGGTATATATCACGGTTTCAATGTGATGTTGCTTGCACGTTACGGAGCACTGAGAAGATAAACAAGGAAACTGAGATTGGCCAATGGTCTATTCCCGATAAGTGCAACAGCCCCACTGTCGCTCTCTTATCATAGCGTCCAAAAAATGACACTCCCGTGAGAATGACATGAAAATCTTCCAACCGCACCCAGCTTAGACAAACCACAAAAGTACACCGAACAATATATCGTCAAAAAGACGAATCAGAGGGCAATGGGATTGCTCCCGCCAGGGCTTGAACCTGAGACCTTCGCATTACCGACACTCGGGTTGAAGTATTAGTACGACGCTCTAACCAACTGAGCTACGGAAGCCGTCTGATTCGTTGACTCCGCTGGAGAGACTGTGGCCTCATGTTGCAAACGACCCCGAGCTGGGGTTAAGCGTATTGAGCACGGATCATCAGGCAAAATCCACTTGGAGCAGATATTCGTTGGGTACAGAGAGATCAAGTTCACCGGCTGTTTGGCAGCTTTAAATCACACAACGCCATTGGCACAAGGAGAGGGCAGACAACGGCTGCTGCGAGGGCCCATGTATCCACAGCATGAAAACTTGGTAGAATATTAGAACCTGTGTCTGATCTGCTAATCTGCTACCAAGGATTCAATATTTCCCGGACAAAGTCAACTTGATGGCTTCTTCGTATGAGATGCGGTAGCATATATGTCAGAGGCCGATTTCCAATTCTCTTTTTCACAGACTTGCGATACTCAATACAGTCTTTACACCCTCATCAATCTCCTGTAGCAAGAGCACAGGCATTATGATTTGACACTGCCTCACAGCCAGCCTCAATCCTTTACAGATCGACCTCTGGACCCTGATTCTCTTTCTTGCTTAGTCCAATAATGGTGTAATTCTGACTCCAGTATTGAAGCTCAAGATCATCCTGCTTCTCATCCGTGAATACAGCCTGGAACGAAAAAACTTTCTTGGCAGCGACTTTGTCGGCGAATGGTTCAAGCATCGACTTGGAGTTGTGAAATCGGAACTTGTACTGGTGGTCGGACAGATATATTTCATCGACAAGGTGACTGATATCAGAGCTGAGCTTATTCAGATGATCAGGCTCACAATACCAAGTGAAGTCGAACTTGCGTGAGAGGCTGTCGGGAATGTCGCCCTCCCATGTGATGGTAACCTCTTTGCTGAAATCAACGGGCTCGGAGGGGTCGGGGCCAGTGAACTTGAATGCCTGTGCTGCGGGGAGAGCGGCTAGAAGGGTGGCGAGGAAAGTCTTGGTCTGCATTGTAAAACTGTGTCTAGTAAACAGACTTGCGAGATGCTGTCAGTATGGGTGAAAAGACTGATATTGATGCTTTATCTTTGGTAAATTATGCTTAAGTTGATGCCTGAAGCCCCGTCACCGATGACGCAAGTAATCGCCGAGTATTTATTCGCTGTCGCCAAGTGGTAAGATATGAGTCTCGGCTATTGTCATTTGCAGATGGTGGCTGTAGGATTCGGATGCTGGTACCTAATGTCAAAGCTCAATTCGGTATACCTTGCTGTTCATAGGGCTTCCATTAAGAAAGCGTCGAACAATGACATATCCTGTGGTGTGTAATAGACTTGTATATGCTGACATGCCCTGAGAATGAAGGTCTTGGACCAATTTCCCTGTGTTGAGTCTCATATCCCCTTGGCTGGCTTATTCCCAATGCCATGCCACTGAGACCCAGGGCATGGCTGTGCACAGATCCATAATATCATTGGATACACTAACAGCTTGTTTTTCAGCTCCCCTGATTGGGGACAGCGTTTATTGCTTTTCAGTGGTATTTTCAACCATGCTGCTCCATAGTCAAGACCTTGCAGTGTTCTTGGGGCGGCATGCCACGGATACCACCTTTAAGCTTAATCTTATTTGTCCTTGCGTAGAGCAGACCGATCACGACGTGTCAGCGCCGAATGGATTATGCGTCGGACTACGATTATCCCGACCGAGTGGGCACTGGGGTTCTAATAAATAGGACGCGAACGGCGCATAAAAAGAGAGCAATCTTTATGATTTTTTAGCTACACATATTACGACGCACTTTTTCAATCATATCGAAATATACATCTCAGACTTCGGTCAGAAACGCCAACATGAGCAAGGCCAAACACGCTGATGATCCGGAAGAGACACCCGACATTGTACCCGACCGCCCTCTCACCGGTAAAGAAGCGGAGGAGGACTATCAGAAACAACTAGCCCTCCTCGAGGAGCAGAATAAAATAAGACTCGAGAAAGCTCATGAGTGGAAATCCTCTAACTCATCAACACAAAACACCGATCGTCGTACCTAGGCATGGGGCTCGTTTACCGTTGACGGGCGTCACTGTGCTGGGAGGGATAGGACCTAGGAACATCCCCTAATTTGTACGGATTGAAGAACATCATGTATCGGCCGTGGTTCATCCATCATCATTATCACTTGCAAGCACCATGCTGGCAATGACATATTGTAATGTGAGCGATAATCTTGTGACAAGGAAATGACAAGTGACAAGGGAATTTGATGTATTTGATCTGTCTCGTGACATTCCTGTGATGTTTATGGTCTCATTATTGGCCAGAGTGGGCAAATTATGCCTTGTCAATATTGGTGTATTGGTCGCGGTAATCATTGGCCAAGTGCCATGCAGCCAGCCAGCTGCACTTTGCGGCTTCACAGCCACAAGGTTGGGCTGAAAATATTACATCAGCTCTTTGCAGCGTCGAGACCAATTTTCAAGCCCTTTTCTCCTCAGTAATTTCTCCTGGTAATCAATTCTAAACGGCCTGCCTTTTCAAATTGTTTAATTTTGTGCGAGCATTTTTATATGTCTGCTGCATCTCAACTTCTCAAGCCTATTGCAGCCTCAAGCTGACCATCAACTCCTACTTACCCCGCTCGTTATCACACACGACTAAGCCGCACTGGAGATCTCTTGGTAAATAAGATTCCGGACTTTGGCGCTCGGAACCTACTAAAATGCGGCTCATAAACGTTGATAACCTACAGCTGGAAACCTTCATCGGCAGCCAAATCCCACCGTATGCTATTCTGTCGCACCGATGGGGAAATGATGACGAGGAGGTATCCTTCAAGGATATGACGAGAGGCACTACAAACAAGGTCGGAATGAAAAAAGTGAAAGGCTCTTGTCAACAGGCCAAGAAGGACAACCTCAAATATGCTTGGATCGATACTTGCTGCATCGACAAGGAGAGTTCCAAAGAGCTAGATGAGGCTATCAATTCCATGTTCCAGTGGTATCGAAGAGCTGCCATATGTTATACCTACATGGCCGATGTTCCTCATGAGCAAGATATCTGGGAATCGACTTCCAGCTTCTCCGCGAGCTCATGGTTCACACGAGGATGGACACTACAAGAGCTCCTTGCTCCGAGAGAAATACAGTTTTTTGATGAGACGTGGTGCCTTGTTGGCACGAAGGAAGAGCTGGCAAGTGAAATTGAAGATATCACGGGTATCCCCCGCAGATTCCTGCTCGGCTGGGTTGACTTTCACCAGGCCAGTGTTGCGCAGCGTATGTCCTGGGCGTCGAAGAGGAAGACGAAGAGGGAGGAAGATATCGCCTACTGTCTCCTGGGGATCTTCAATGTGACTATGCCGATGATCTATGGGGAAGGATATAAAGCCTTTGAGAGGCTGCAGCTTAAGATCATGGAACAGACAACCGACGATTCAATTCTAGCATGGGGAGTAAAGGTTCAAGGTATGGAATTTGAATCTCAGACTGATCCTAGCGATTACAATACGTCCGCCGGAATGTTTGCCAAGTCCCCCATGGACTTTGCCAAGTGTGGCCGTATTGTCCCAAAGGCGCTCGACCCTACTTGTATCACGAATTTCGCTGTTTCCGGAGGATACATCCGCACTTCACTCAAGTTACAGAGTACAGAAAATGGAATAGCATATGGTCTACTCAACTGTGGCCTCGAAAACACGACAGAAGGCAACATAGCTATTCCGCTGCGCTGCACAACGCCTTCGATTTCCACTGTCAGGGAGTACATCCGGCCCCTTGGATATGGTCCTATACTTCTTCTCGGGATGCGAAATGACTGCTACGAGAGCCAGGAAGTCCGCATCCGCGTGAATCGCCAGGTTCGACCAACGGAAATGGCAGGGAAATCGATCTGGCTTCATATAGATGGCCATCAAAAGCTAAAACTGCATCTCGAAGAAGTTTGGCCACCACTGGAGTGGGACCGGGGCCGTGCTTTGGTGGTGAACTTGTGCGATTCAAATCAAACCGTCAGACACAGACACCTCGCTCGCTTTACTACCAAAGGAAAGAAGAGCCGCGATATTATCGTTGTATTGGACTTCAACCTCGAGGCACAGTGTTCTACAGCGAACTGCTTTATAACATCAGCACCTGAAAAGTTAGATCTGGCTAAGATTGCCGGAGGTCTGGAGTACATGCCACCCAGGCACCTGCACGATATGATCATACACAACAATCATGATGGTATAGAGGTCTCTGTGCAAAGAGAAGACATCTCGCAAGGGTCAATTTTCCTGCTGAGACTAGCTGGGATTGACTTGAGGCCACCACCTAATGCAGACACGTTCCAACGCATTTCCAAAGCGACCGAGATGGACATGTTGATTTCATCCCTTTGCGAAAGAGATAGCATAGAGTTAACTATCGACGCAGTGACTGAAGAACAGGCTGCGACTTTTGAGGAACTAGAGTCATTGAAAGGCGAACTAGACAAGGTAGAGGACAAGGAGAGACAGCTCGCAGTGGAGAAAGAAAGGATTGAGAGCGGAATGAGATTGATGGAGATGAAACGGTGCGAATATGATGCGATAATATCAGAAGCGAAAGACAGGCTGGTTGAATTGGAAAACCGATCAGAAAAGAATATTCGAAATATCGAAAAAATCGACGGGGTCAAGGGTTCAACAAGTTGGGCCGAAACTATGATACAGAGCCAATTGGACAAGCAAAAAGCATCTCAAGACACAGAAACCCCGGTTTCTGCGGGCCCAAGCAACCTTCAAAGGACAGGTCTGGTTGATAGTGAACAAAGCATGGGTGGTTTCATTCCCTTGCTCTGGGCTGCTGCCAACGGAAAAAGAACAACCTTGCAACTTCTCATCAACCAAGGTGCAGACCTAGAAGTGAGAAACCCAGATAACTCATACTCGGCTCTTATGTATGCGGCAGTATACGGACGAGTCTCTGCCGCAAAGTCTTTGCTCGATGGAGGCGCGAAGTTAGAAGCTCGGGACAAGCATGAATGCACCCCCCTGGCACTGGCAGCTTCGGTAGGGCACGTACCGATAACATCGTTTCTTCTCGGTAAGGGGGCTGATATAGAAGCAAGATCTTCCGATTTGAGTACTCCGCTCTCCATTGCAGCTGGAAAAGGTAACGACGGCGTTGTCAAAGTACTGCTGGAGAAAGAGGTCGATATAGATGTTAAGGACCAGAACGGAGACACGCCTTTAATACGAGCATGTCTTAATGGCCACATGGGTGTCGTAAGGATGCTGATTGATGCAGGAGCCAATATTCAGACACAAACGCGCTTTGGGAGTACGCCACTAGCTGTTGCTGCCAGAAAAGGGAGGGAGGGCGTTGTCAAAGTACTGCTGGAGAAAGGGGCCGGTATAGATGTCAAGAACAATAACGGAGACACGCCTTTATCACGAGCATGTCTTAATGGCCACATGGAAGTCGTAAGGATGCTGATTGAGGAGGGAGCGACTGTCGATGTGAGGAACAAGAAAGGCAAGACGCCACTGCAACTAGCAGAGAAGAACACAAACAGTGGCATCGTTAATTTGCTCCGGAATCATCTGGCGACGAAAGGGCCATGAGTTACGAGAACCAGATTAGGTGTTACCATAGGGATAGGACATTAAATACTGAGTAAGAGACCTTCTGCAAGCTTGAGGATTGCGAGCCTGGATCGCAGTTCACGTTGAGCAGTCTTTTGACTTCACAGACCTTCCTTCTATGACTAATCTTTGAAGGGCAGTTCACCCAGCTCGTACCACACACTATTCCATGCTCAAGGCGGCCGCCGACAACAGTTGACAATAATATGAGTCACTACGTAGATCTGTTGTCATATGGAAACTGAAACTGGCAGGCTGTTCTCTATGGCCATCCATCCTGTACTACATGCTCAATGGGAAGCCTGACACGTTCTGTCAGCCAAACAGCAATATTTCGTTCCCAAATTTTGACTTTGGTGTGGTGGTTGCGAATGTGTTCACTGCACAAAGTCTGTTTTGATACTCAATTCGGGATTAGCTGGTAGAGAATGCTCCAGTCCCCGGTGATCATACGAACACACCGAGTATGTCGTTTCTTCATTTTCTCTTTGTTCAAATGACCAGTAGTAGGCGTTCTTCATGCGATCGATCATAGGTGATAGTTAATGTGATAGTGGTCTACTTAAGCTTCCACTTTTCTGAAGCTAAATGTGGTTTCAACCACTAACGTTTCATTTAAAAACCTGCGCAGAATTTATACTACCTCAATTTCTAACTTTCAGCTCAAGAACAAAAGTTTCTTATGTCTCTGTATGCCTCTCTGCGGAATATTGGGTTTAGAACCTCTGATGATTTGGAAGTCTTTTTGAAGTTCTGTAGCTAGGAAAAGTTTCTCTGGTCTATAAAACAGCCTCTCCCTGGTTCTATCCCAGAAATCTCAACCTTGTAAATACATCACTGATTCAATTCAGCTCCTGCTGACACATCCTCTTGTGTATTATCTCCTGTACAACAGATCCTTGTACATCACCATCTTCTGCACTACAAACAACCTTGTACACTTCAGCTCTGTACATCAGTAACCTCGTGCACTTACGCTCACGACCTATTCACGATGACTGCCACACGTTCTCAGAAGCGCAAGGCTGAGGATGATGAGTCTCAAGACCAGGCTCCCACCGCCACCGGTCGCCCCACCAAAATAGTTCTCGTCAAGGGCGTCAAGGGCGGCAAACGCCCCAAGGTAGCCCGCGATGATGACGACCAAGTCACTGTGCCAGCACCACCAGCCACAGTGTACCGCCACAGCAAGCTCAAAAAGATTGTTATTCGCAACAAGAGCTCCCTGAATCAGTCCATGTACCCCATGGTGATTCCCGTCGTCTTTCGAGGTGTTCAGGTCCGAGAGCCTGAAGAAAAGCCTCTCGCGTTCACTTTCCGATGCGCCCTTCGCCCAAAGTGTCCCGACAGCAAGGAGAGTGTTCTGCCTGCTCAGCAGCCGGTCCCTGGTGCAGTCCAGAAGAAGAGGATAGCCCCAACGCTGGTGAAGGCAGGATAGCTATCAGCTGGATAAGATCGATGAATGAACCAACAAGGCGGATCGCCCTTCACACTCTTGTCCGGAGATGCTTGTATGCAAGCGATATCGATGACGGCCTCTATCTTCATCAAGGCCAGGTAAGGAACCTCAAAACCCTAATACTACTTGACAAAGACCTGACACTGGGTTCCATTTAGGTTTTAGAGGATAATCAGGCCAAAAGTATCTTTCAGAGACAGAGTGCTCGAAGTGTATTGTCGGGTCTTATACCATAGCTATAGGATTGGGAAATTGCATTTTACTTGTAATTACAGATGTTTAATATTATAAAAGTCTATTAGGTCATTTCTGTTAAAGTCTTGCATGCGTATTCCACAATACTTGGCTCAAACCGGTCTTTTGTTTCCCTCGCCACGTGTCACCAGGACCATAGCTTTGGCTTTTTATCATTAATCCCAGATGTTTGTTCGCATCAGGGAAAAATACCCACATATCCTATAGATAATGCGATAAAACCTTCACAAGTTAGCAGTACCATTTAGGGGCCTGTGCTCCCAGCTTCCTTTATCTTGAAGTACTAGATATGTCTTCCCTGTCAGTAGCTTTGTAATCTCTGATGCGACAGGTTATACATCAGCTCAGCCTGATTTTGCGACCTATCCAACCAATCTTCAGCCGCACGAAAATGCGCAATTGCGGAACGGACATTATTCCGACTGTCCTATATCAAATAGGATGGCCAAACGCGCTCAGCCGCAACCCCGCATTCTGACATCTGCTTACCTGCCTGTTGACCAATCTTGCCGTGTATTTAGTTCTGTGATACTCTAGCCCGATCACAGCATATGTAACCTTGTTTGGTCGTTCGTCAGCTGAGGCATGGAGCGCGAAAAGACGAGGCTTGATAGTCCGTCCCTCTATAGTGTCGGTTGGATCGCGGCCCTTGCCATTGAGCAGGCAGCAGCAAGGGCACTGTTGGATGAGGAGCACTCTGAACCAAACAACTTTCACCCATCTCCTTTGGATACAAATAATTATATTTGGGGTCGCGTAGGACAACACAACATCGTCATTGCTTCTCTACCAGCAGGAGTCTATGGAACAACCTCCGCTGCCAACACCGCCTCGGATCTTGTACACTCTCTGCCGCAAATCCGTTTTGGTCTCTTGGTCGGTATTGGTGGAGCTATAGCCAGACCTAACGACGATCAGGATATTAGACTTGGTGATGTTGTCGTTGGCCAGCCGCATGGTGTAACTGGCGGCGTTGTGCAGTATGACTTTGGCAAGGCAAAGGCGAATGGGGTTTGGGAACGGACAGGCTCGCTTGATAAGCCCCCTGCAGTCCTATTGAAAGCTCTGGCAAGCTTGCAGGCTGAGCATGAGATGCGACCTTCCAAAATACCACAACTCATTGAGGCTATGCTGGAAGTTAACCCTGGCATGAAACGACCCGGAAGTAACTTCACCTACCAGGGCTCAGAGAACGACCGTCTTTTCCCATCAGACTATGAACACGTTGGTGGGCAGACATGTGCGAAGTGCGATGTCTCTCATAGAGTCTATCGCGGCCACAGAGCCGATGATCCATTATGGAGTTATTGCTTCGGGCAACACTCTTATCAAAGACGCTAAGTTCAGAGATAGCCTCGGAGAGAGCATCGGCCATCAATGTCTGTGTGTTGAGATGGAAGCTGTAGGCTTGGTTGATAGGTTCCCATGCCTTGTTATTCGCGGTATGTGCGATTATGCCGATAGCCACAAGAACGATCAGTGGCAAAGATACGCAGCATCTACTGCTGCAGCATTTGCCGTAGAGCTTCTTAGCCATGTTCCCGTGCGGCAGCTCGCAGAGTCGCCACGAGTTCTTGAGATACTACAATCACGTGAGTATGCTAATTTTGCCAACTCTAGTTTGGAACTGCTACTAATGCTACTTCAGTGGAAGATAAAGTGGACTCCATGAGGTAGGTCACGCCCATACGCGTGGCTAGTTATTTATCTCTTGACAGTCATCGAATACACCAAACCGATCTCTCCACGACTCTTGACCAGCTCCCCTTCGTAGCTGAAGCCTTATTCAACTCTTACGCCGAGGAGCATAGCCCAATGTGCCTACCAGAGACACGAGTTCAGCTTCTCGCTGAGATAGACGAATGGTTCGCGAGTTTTGAGTCAAAGACTATATTCTGGTTGAATGGCATGGCGGGAACAGGCAAGTCAACAATATCGCGTACTGTTGCGCAGCGGCAATCAGAGACAGACTGTCTTGGTGCAAGCTTTTTCTTCAAAAGAGGAGAGGCAAGTCGAGGGAATATGTCAAAGCTGATTCCTACCCTAGCACGTCAATTAGCAATGAATATCCCTGGTATGATCAACTTGATCAAAAAGACCATTGATGCCGATCCGTCACTCCCGACGAAAACGGTTTCTGAACAGTTTGAGAAACTTCTCAAAGAGCCTCTTAAGAAGTTTGCCGCTTCTTCATCGGATCCAAAGTCCCTTGTCTTCGTCATAGACGCCCTTGATGAATGTGAAGGGGAATTCCGTATCAAGCGTCTACTTTCACTTTTCGCTGAACTGGAATGCCTGGATTCGCTGAAACTCAGGGTCTTCATTACAAGCAGACCAGAACTTCCGATTCAGCTTGGCTTCTTGGATATCAACGGCATGTACCAGAGTCTTGAGCTCCACAGCATTTCACAAGACATCATGGAGCATGACATATCTATCTTTTTCCAACATGAGTTGGGCATCATCCGAAAGAACTTTAATTCTATGATTCGCAGCGACCAACGGCTAGCTGAACAGTGGCCAGGCACAGTTAAGATCAGGCAGCTTGTTTCCATGACTCAACCCCTGTTTATCGCTGCAGCAACTGTTTGTCGATTCTTGAATGACGCTGCTCTTGGTGGCCCGGATGACCTTCTAGTCAGGATTCTTGAGTCTAGCAGCCGTACGCATATGTCTCGGCTCAACGACATCTATTCCTCCATTCTCGCCTCACAGGTGGTCAATAGACCGAGGCGGGAGCGAGAGGAGATCGTCAAAAGCTTCCAAGTAATCGTTGGCGCCATCATCACATTAGCAACGCCGTTAACAATCAATGATCTATCATTATTACTTGACATTCCTGATGCGACAATTAATATGAAGATCAAGGTTCTTCAGTCTGTTCTGGACGTACCCAAAACCCCAGAAGTCCCCGTCAGGATCCTACATCTATCATTCAGGGATTACCTGGTGGATCCTGATCTACAAGGAATCACGGACTTCTGGGTGGACGAAAAGGCCACACACAAGAGACTGGCAAGTCATTGCCTCTTCGTCATGGATTCGATACTTCGTGAAAACATATGCAAACTGCCCTTTCCGGGAACGACTCCATCCGAGGTCGAAGGCCTAGACCCGCACAAGTTTATACCTTCCGAGATTCACTATGCTTGTTACTACTGGGTACACCATTATGTCTCCTCAAATGCCCAAGAGCGCGAGCTCCATGAAATATATCTCTTGTTGGAAAAGCATCTGCTCCATTGGTTGGAAGCCATGAGTCTTCTTGGTCATACTACCGACTGCCTGGTTATATTGCATGCCTTGGATGCCTGGTTAGAGGTAAGCTATCTTGTTTGGCTTCAGGTGTATTATACTCACAAGCCTAGAAATACTCCTGTGAAAATCTTTCGGACCTTATCAAGGACACTCTGAGATTCATCCGGACTCACCTTTCCATTATTGAAGAAGTCCCGCTGCAAATCTACTCCTCGGCAATAGTATTCTCTCCGAAAAATAGTATCGTGAGACGTCTTTTCACAAGTCGAGTTCCTAGCTGGCTTCTAGCCTGGCCGGCAGTCGAGGATGAGTGGGGACCATGCTCCTTGGTAATAGGTCACAGTGCTGTAGTCAAGTCAGCGATCTTTTCGCCTGATTCAAGAACCATTGCATCGATATATGCCGACAACACTATCCGAATTCTTTCAACCAAGACCGGTAAATGCGAGCATGTATTAGCAGGACACTACGGCGAGATCCAGTCTGTGGTCTTCTCTCAAGATTCAAAGGTCCTTGCCTCAAGCTCATTGGGTGGTACGCTGCGCATCTGGAACTTGCAGACTGGAGAATGTGATGAAGTCTTGGAATATCCTTCACCTACGGGAAAGGCCTTTGCCTTTTCTCGAGACTCGAAGCTATTGCTCACAGCATGTGGAACCCGGTTTGTAAGAATCTGGAAGACACAGACTTGGGACCATCTGATTCTGGGGGAACACACAGGAGCAGTCAACTCAGCCGTCATTTCAGATGACTCGAAGATGTTAGCCACTTCCTCGGATGATGAAACAGTGAGACTATGGAACACACAAACGGGCAGATGCGAGAAGATATTGAAAGGCCATACAGGAGAGGTCAATACAGCGGCCATCTCGCCAGACAATCAATTGCTTGTTTCTGCTTCTTCCGACCAGACTTTACGTATCTGGGATCTAGCCGCGAGTAAATGCAAAAAGGTGCTCAGGGGTCATGGCTCTAGTATCCTGCTGGCAGCATTTTCACCCGACTCATGCATGATAGCTTCGGGAGATACAGAAGGCCGCATAGGCATCTGGGATGCTCGAAACGGAGCATTTATGCACGAAGTGAAAACAGGCTCGTACGATGGGAAACTCAAGTCGGTTGTGTTTTCAGAAGACGCGACAAACCTTATTGTCGTCCTCAGCACAGGAACCATTCTAATACATGATATTCAGAGTGGGAATTGTGAGCAGGCGTTTGACTTCTCATCTCCAAGTACGAATTGGTCAATTGAGCTTTCCCATGACTTCGCAATGATTCTTACAGCTTCTTCGGATGACAATACTGTCCGAATATGGGACCCTCAGACTCAAAGCAAAAGCATGAAAAAGGCGAGAAGCCGGGACAAGTCGATTCTTGAAGTTGAAACATCGCCGGATGGGAGAACAGTGGTGTTGCATACGGTGGATGGTCATGAGATTTGGTCACTTCGTCGAAATAAATTCGAATGCCTGTCGGTAGGCGATAGCGACTTCATCGAGTTCTCACCTAATTACTCCAATGTTGTTGTTGCCAATGAAACGTCTATTATGATGTGTAATGTGGAACCAGGGGACTACACGGGTTCCTTCGATATCAAGACTACGGTTAAATACTGCCTCTTTTCGGAGGATTGCAAGGTCCTTGTCACATTCCATATGGATGACACCCGGTGTTGCTGGCATTTGGAACATCATAACTACACACGTGTTGCAAACACCAGCTATATTCAAACTAGTGGAGGGTTCTTCGATGAACCGAGAAGTGGAAACGTTATTTTGGATGACATTTCTATTGAAGTGGTCGAACATCCTCCTCCTTTTCGAAGGGTGCGTGAATGGTCCACCTGGCCGGCTCTAACACGAGATCAGTCATGGATCATGATCGGGAACGAGAAGTTCTTCAGGCTCTCTCCGGAGTGTCTAAACGCCAAGATAAGTGTATCGGGGAGGACAGTTATTATAACTTGTGCTTCTGGAAGTCTTATGATCTTAAGCTTCAATGTTAGTAAAGCTGGGCTATTGTTGAATTAAACTAGAAGTATATTTCCTGTCTCGATAAGTTGTCCAAGGCTAGCGATTTGAACTCTAATGTAATAACATGCAATTAACCCAAACTTCAGGTTGGTATTATTCAGTACCATAGTTTCTCGTTTGGCTCAACACCCTTCTCTTTACAAAAATCATAATAGAGCTCCGCGAAACTGAAAATGTCCATTGTCACCCTCAAGCTGTCATCATCATTGAAGAACTCAAGACTTCCTGTAATAGTAAACACCACTTCAGCACCAGCACCCATGAACAGCGTGTGAATGGTTCCCGGGTTTTCAACAACATAGTCCCCAGGTCCAGCGACCCAGTCATACCTACAGATGTCAGTCCACACATCACAAATAGAGGCCATATACTCACTCCTTGTATCTCCAATTCCCAGAAAGTGTAACAGCTGTGACTGTACCTCGATGCCTATGCTTTCCGAGCCAGCAATCGACAGGCGTTCTCAGTCCAATAACGAAACTACCAGATCTCGTTTCGAAACGAAGAGGCTTAAGCTCTAGCGTTCCTGTCCAGGGATGCCACAGAGTGTCTTTGCTGGAGTTGACGTAGACATCTGGAGAACTGTGCTTGTCCGTGAAGACGAGGGCCTTTCGGTCTTTGTCCGTGAGTACTGATGCACCCTTGGAATGCTCTAAGAGATCGGAACTCTTTTGAGTATTCTCTGGTGTATCTTGGGTCTGGGCTGGAGCCATAGTGAGAGAGGTATCAAGGCAGATATAAAGAGTTCTGGACGAGAGTGTTGCAGTGAATAATTATTTGCGATACTAGTCAGTCAAGTGAGGGTCAGGTGCCTGATTTATACCCTCAACAACGCGCTGACTAAATGGACGCGCTGACTAAATGGACGCAGCTGATACGTGTCGTGTAATTTTGAGTTGGGCAGTCTTATGCAATGTGTAGATCAATGCTACCCCAGATTTTCGAATGACTCGGGGACTGCTATCCGGCACTGAGCGGTGTAAGCAAAAATAGAAGTTGGGTCGTCAAGTTACCGTTCTTGTTCTTCGGAGTTTAACTTAGCTAGGAAATCCGTAGGGGTCTCGACAGGGCTCCCCTCTGTGCCGCCCTTCTGTCGCTGCTCCCCCGCGGCAGGGGACCATTTCCCGGGGAAGATCGACAAAATGTTGGCTGCAGACGTTGGGCATCGCTGCAGCGCTTTGACTCAAGTCACTCGTGAGGGGACTGCCATTACTCGCTCTAAAAACGCTCTGCAGCGTTAAGCGTGGTAATGAAAGGTTACAGCAGATGCTGTGCCTCAAGAACCGAGTTAATGGCGGAAATGTGTGATAGAGCTGTGAGATAGCTGACCCGTCCGGTGGGGAAGTTATTTTCAACATGCATTGAAACGAATATTGAGGAACAGAAATATCTGCATTTCTTTGGTAGAATATGTCGGATATATAGAAGTAAGGTTACGATTTAAAAGTTGTTTCTTTTTGGATTTATGTAAATGAAGAACGGGAGACATTGATGCAGAAAGAGACAAGAAAACATTTTGCTACGCCACTAACAGAATGCCCGGACTAGACACGGCAAAAGAGATAATCAACTAAGATCCAGAACTTAGAGGGCGTTATCAGATACGCGATAAGACGCCAGCCCAGGACAAATTACCGACGAACCTAGCGCACGACAAGGACAAGCAGCCGAGGTTCCACTACCCGTAAATCTCCATAATCTTGCATCAAAACCATGGATTCAACACCCGCCGCTCGACGTCGCCGCCGCAGACGCGTTGCCGAAGAGAACCGGAAACGTGCACCACGAGCGTGAGTCCCTAAAGCGCAATTGAATTGACTCAGAACTGATGATATCACCGTTATCAGGTGCGATCGATGCAAGGCCCGGAAGAGCAAATGCATTGAGGCGAGTCCAGGGATTTGTCAAAGATGTGAAGCTGGTCAGCTTAGTTGTCGCTTTGACAGGTATGTGACCACTGCATGATTGATAGCAAGATCAATCTGACAAAATGTAGAGATAGGTTGTCTCCGCGACAAAGTCAAAGCCCAATGCCCGCTGGAGATGGTATCATTACTGCCGTAGCTGCCTCATCTCAGACAGGAGCAACGCCCCAGGAAAACATTTCCATAGAAAGCCGTACGTAATACTACACGTTTATGTAGACACTGAGCTTACAGATGCAGACCAGACTGAAAACATATTGTGGCCCAGATTCCTGACAAGACTACGCGAAGCCTTTTCTTTGGACCCAATATCAGGCCCAGAGGAGCAGGATATCGTAAATCTACAGGCTGTAAGTATTGTTTCTCCAACTGAAAGTCATACGAGACTGAATGTAACAAGAATATCACGCGACCAAACAACCAATCGCTGGCAGAACAAGCCCGTCTCAAGAAGATTGCCAACTCATTTCCTCCCCGCTCCATCGCGGAGTTTCTCGTTCACGTCTGTATCAGACGAGGCACCGATGTCTTCTTCTATTTCGACCAAGCACAACTCCTTCATGAGATTGAGCAGTTCTACACCAATCAAGCGTGCCCGTTGAGATTTGACTCCAGCTTCATCTGTCTCGCATTGACCATCTTCGCACTTGGCAGCCACTGGACCCCCTTGGAACGGCCGGGCCATTCGCGAATTGATGAACACGATCCCGGGCGTTTGTTCTTTGAGCAGGCCAAGGTTCTCGTGCCGGATGTAATTGAGCTTCCAGGCCTTAGATCTATCCAAGTATGCTTGATACTCGGTGTCTATCTCATGCCGCAAAATGCAGTTGGGTCATCCTATGTCTACACGGGAATGGCGTTGAGGAAGGCTCTGGCATTTGACCTACATCAGGACTCGGATGATCAAGCAATGGACGCGCGAGAAAAAGAAGTTCGTCGTCGGTTGTGGTGGTCGATATACTCACTTGAGAGGTAAGTTTGTGCTACTCCTCTCGTCGGCTCTATCCATACTGATGCCAATCAGGTGCTCGACGATAAAGCTCAACAGACCACGATCGGTGGCACCTGAGATTATTACGGTTTCATTACCGAATGTCCTGCCAGAATTTGATGATTCCCAAAAGTTCAATAACGTTCTTCTTCAAATTGCCTTCGCGCGTCTCATAGCCATTTTGGACAAAGTGGCCGACTGGGAGTATGTCGCAGCTTACTGATCTACTCCCCATGCTGACATTTGCAGGTCAACATTGACGAACGCTCCACGCCAGGCAGATACAGTGAGCCTGGAGAACCAGCTGAGAGAGTGGAAAGACTCGTTGCCTGAAACCTTTGACCTGGAGACAATTCCGCCCCAAGACTCACGCTATCGCGCTGTCTTTCACATCTGGCTTAACTATTACTATGCCTGGATTGTTATGGGTAAGATGTCACTTATTACCGTTGTAAGAATGACTCTTCGACGCCAACTCGGAGACGACTCAGAGCCATGCAACATTGACGAAAAGGCTGAAAAGCTATCAAAGTCATGTGCAAAAGCATCTAAAAAGCTACTTCAACTATTTGAGGACTTGAACCAAACAGGGTATACCACACGATTCTCATTCACGGACTTCCAAGGCTGTAGCATTGCGACCATCGTTACTCTCATAACAGGTATTCTTGATAGGGATCCCGGATACGAAAGACGCGTCAGATTTGGTCTGGACTTCTTGCGAAGAATGGCCACAGGGAACCCAAATGCCCAAGTTGGTGTGCGGTTTGTCGAAGCTCTTCGTTCCATCTCGAACGAGGCCTGGAGCAAGCTTAATCGGTCTAGGCAGACTCCTGCCAACGTTACTGATGAGGGGCTACAATCGTCTGCGTATAACGAATGGGCGGAGTGGCTATCGAACCAAGAACAGTCCCAGAGTGCTATCAACAACCAAGCGATTGGTGACAGCGCATTAGGTGCCGACCAGACTACACAGATACCTCCAGGTGGTGCTGACGCAGAGTTCTGGTCTACAGGGCCTGAGGATATGGAATGGAGCTCACGCACTGATGCGGTTCTCGAGCCACTCTTGTCACGTCTACCGGTCCCGCAGCCTCAAGATGGCGAGCAGCTTGATCCGTTTGAGACATATCGCCTGTCGACGATGTATAGCGAAGACCAGCCATTTTTGATGGGACTCACAGGCTTTGATGTGCTGGACTTTGCAGGCTATCCTCCCGATATGGCGCCATAAAGACTGGCTTCAGGCAATGGGGGTTTTGAGAGTTGGAATATCACGATGACGACTTATTGGACTTCGCGCAATATTTAACAAGAACTTGGTGACCAGAAAGAATTACGGTTACAAACTAATCATTACGGATATAATGTTAAGATTATGGTTCTCATAGCAGAAAGAAATCTTGTATTTGTGCCATTCCCAGCCTGATACTCATGTGTCTACTGCTCCATGCGTCAGTTCCCGGCCTTCATCAAATTTTACAGTACTGAATTGAACCGTATCGGGATCCCACCATCAACCCCCAGAGACTCCAACTGACTGCGATACACCAGACCGTCCTTCATAACCGCCAAGATGTATTTTTCCGGGTGGTCAAAGATCTCAATATCCTCCAATGGGTTCTTATCCATGATCAGAACATCCGCCTGGAAACCCTCCCTCAGCTGGCCCAGAGTACTCTCACACCCCATCATCTTAGCAGGATTCACTGTCGCGCTTCGCAATATCTCAAGAGGCTTGAGCGCTTGAGATCGCAGAGAGAACTCTTGTGTCTGTGCAGATCCGAGAGGGCCAAGGAGGTCGCTACCGTAGCACATCGTTACACCAGCTTCTGAAGCAATGCGAAGAGCTTCGAGGCCAGATTTCAAGACTTGCGTGTTCTTGACTTGCGACTCCGGGGGCAAGAAGTTCTTCCACTTGTCGGTGGCCATTTGCGCATAAGTGATGAGTGTCGGAGTCAGATAGACGCCCTTCTCAGCCATGAGGCGAGCTGTCGGGGCATCAACAAAGTTACCATGCTCAATACCCTTGACTCCATTGTCAATACAATGTCTTATAGCCTTGGTTGTGTATGCATGCGCTGTAACGAAAGTGCCAGCGTTGTTAGCACACTCCACCATTGCTTGAATTTCCGACGTGGTGAATTGCAGCTGTTCCAGCTTGTCGGTTGGTGATGCAACGCCACCAGAGCCCATAATCTTGATAAAGTCCGCTCCACAACGAACCTCATCGCGAACAGCGGCCATGCACTCGGGTACGCCATTGCAGATACGACCCAAAGACCCAATAGCGTGTCCACCACAGCATTCATGCTTCTCGTAAGAACTTCTCAAGTCACCGTGGCCACCTGTTTGCGAAAGCGCGTGACCTGAGATGAACAGACGAGGACCCGGGAAAACGCCCTCTTCAATCGCTTCCTTCAGCGGGAGCTGAGCGCCGCCGCAATCACGGACTGACGTGAAGCCACGGTAAAGCATTTGTGAGGCGACATATGGCTGTCGCAACAGCGAAATGTCATTGGGGTTTCCAAAGGCACGGGATAGGTCTGTGAAGCCCGGTGTTGCGCAAAGATGGACGTGGGCATCAAATAGACCTGGGCATAGGTACCGGCCTTTGCAGTCCACGACGTTGTAGCCATCGGGATACTGGTCAGGTGTTGAGGGGTAGACGGTCTCAATTTTGCCGTCTTTTGTAGACAGTGATGCGTCTTTGAGGATGTCGCCTGTTGAGACATCGATGATGTTGGCATTGATGAAGAGATGCTTCTTGGGAGGATGACGAAGCCATGGCTTGATGTCTGCGCCAGGTACAGTATCGAGTTGAGTCATGTTGAAGTTGAAGAGATAAATGAACAATACAATCTCCTTGCAAAGACCAGATAAGGGAAGTAAAATTGAGATATCGACCGAGAAACCATCCAAGACACTGGCTTTTTATCACAATCTCCTCTCAATCGCCCCACGCGCTGTGTAACACTCTTCGCCGATCATTGCCGATAGCGGGCGAGATTATCGCAGTCGGCAACATGGCCATCGGCAAAATGTCACTATTCCCGATATTAAGCCATCGGATCGATGGTCTATCTCATCGGCTCCATGTCCTTCCCCGCATTATGATAAGGTTTTCCCCATAGTGGCTCCTGTCACCGAATATCCGATGCCCGGAGCTTGTCACTTGACGAATTTTTGATAACGGCGAACCAAGCTGTTGGGATCATGATATAATTGAGGTGTTCCCCACGAAGGATCATCACAATTCATCATGCACTTGGACTGACACTACCAATTTTCATTCTTTGTTCCATCCTCAACTCGCTATCATGGATAATGCTCTTGAGAAGAAAATGTCTGCGCCCAAGCCTGACGAACCTGAGACAAGGGGCGAGATCCTTGACATGGACGATTCATACACTCCTGAAGAAGAGAAGGCGGTTCTTCGCAAGATTGACATGGTCATCCTGCCATTTGTAGGTCACTCTACTGTAACCAAACTTGTTTCATGACTCACAAAGTGTACAGATGTGCTTCATCTTCTTCCTTCAGTACCTCGACAAGCAAAGTCTCAGCTACGCCGCTGTCTTTGGTCTCATTGACGACCTCAACTTGACCAGTTCCCAGTATTCCTGGTGCAGCTCCATTTTCTACGTCGGTCAATTGGTCGCGGAGTATCCCTGTATCTACCTTATGAGTAGACTGCACCTCACCAAGTTTGTCGGAGTCACAGTGTATGTTCATCCGTCTACCTCCTCAGTCCATACTGACATTCAATAGAATCGTATGGGGCACTATCTGCATGTGTCTCGCTGCTCCTCGCAACTTTGCCGGTTTCGCCGCCGTTCGTTTCCTCCTCGGCTTCAGCGAAGGTGCCGTATCACCAGCCTTTGTCACCATCACGTCCATCTGGTACCGTAAATCGGAACATACACTTCGCACTGCCCTTTGGGTCACCATGAATGGCGTTGCACAGGTTGTCGGGTGTCTTCTCATGTACGGCATTGGAAAGAATACGTCACTCGGTCTCGCACCATGGCGTACTCTGTTCCTTGTCTGCGGTGCGATGACAGTTGTTGCTGGTATCGCGTTCTTCGCGCTCATGCCTAATGGCCCAAGAGATGCTTGGTTCTTGACTCCTAGAGAGCGCGAAGTGTTGTCGATGCGAATGGCTCGTGATCGTGAGGGAGGTGACAAGACAAGCTTCAGCACCAGTCAACTTCGAGAGACGCTCATGGACCCCAAGGCTTGGGCAGTCTTTTGGTTTGGTGTTCTAGTCACAATGCAGTCGCCCGTGCTTACCTTTGCATCTCTTGTCATCAAGTCGGTCGGTTACACGCAGCTGGAGACTATGCTCTATACGGCACCATCCGGAGCAGTTCAGATCGGACTCTTGTGGATTGGTGTTGGTCTCTGTACTTTGTTTCCCAGACAGCGATCGTTGGTCGTTCTGATTCTGACCATTCCACCTCTTATCGGCAATGTCTTCCTCATGAAGCTTGATGTCAGCGCTGGTTGGGGTCTGATCGCTGCATCATGGGTTGTAAGTTTAATGATTTCTTGTATCTGACATTTGCTGACTCCTTGAATAGTCGTCTTGCATTACAGCTTCAATGTCGATTCTTCTCTCGCTCTCTGCGTCGAATGTCAAGGGCAACACCAAGCGAGCTTTGGTAAACTGCATGTTCTTCATCGGATATTGTGCAGGCTGCATTGGATCTCCCCAGCTTTGGACTCATGGCCCCCGGTATCGAGAGGGTGTCATCACCAGCATTGTCACTTGGTGCCTCCTGTTCCTGACAATGATTGTTTATCGAACCCTCTGCATTCAAGATAACAAGAAGAGGGACCTAGCTGGAGAGTGTCACAGCACTGGGGAGGTCATTTTGGATAAGAATGGCTTGCCCAAGTCTGACTTGACAGACAAGGAAGACAGGGCCTTCCGGTATAGTTATTAGGCGGTTAACAAGTCAAATTGTACGAGGTGGAGATCCGGGGACAGGTTAGTGTGCATGTTGAGAAATTTAAGCTGAGATATCATTGAGGGTAGCCTATAGAAAGTAGAAGTATTCGCAAGATTAAGCACTCTTTGTGCCATTGAAAGACTTCTTCTGGATCCAAGCATCAACTATACCAGCAATCTGCATGTTATTCTTCTCAACATGCAAGAAATGACCGTTACCCTTGATGCCCCAGTCAGCCAACTTGATCCACTCAGGCTTGCCACCAGCCTGTTTGAGGAAGTCGATAACACAGTGATCGTATGTTATGTGAACAGAAGCTTCACCAGTCAAGAGCAGGTAAGGGACCTTGTTGATCTGAGGAAGCTTACGGGCGGGCTCGACTTGAAGATAGCAGTTGCGATGAGCGAGAGTTTCCTCTCCAACGGACTCGCTTTCAAGTTCTAGGAGGTTGTGTTAGCAAAGGCTACTGAATTGTAGAGTGGTGGTGAGCTTACCGGATGGGTCGCTGACTGGAGGGTCGTAAGTCACAGGCGTGTTGGTTAAACCCCAAGGCGAACCAGCAAATCCACCTAGTCCCTCAGTATAGGACCAGAAAGGTGAAGTAGCAGCTTCAAGATTGATGCTGCCAGTGATGTACTCGGGGCAGTCATTGGAAAGCAGAAGAGGATTCCTGCTACCAAGCGAATGGGAGATGAGGAAAGCCTTCTCTCCAAGAAGCGAAAGCAGCTCACAGCCACCGGCACGGAGAGCGTTCTCCTGGCCAACAAAATTGGTGGTAAGAGGGATCAGCGACATCTTGAACTGGTCATACACAGGATCTCCATCAGCTCCAGTGCCAGGCCACTGAGTATGCAGCTTAGCCTGAGGATAAGTCTCATAGTTCTCGGGAGAAGTGAAGAACTTCATAACAGTCTCAGTTGCTGAACCCGCGGCCATGGGGAAGCTAGCGATGGCGTTCTCGGCACTGCGTCCGATGGCATTGTTATCGACCAAGTACACTACATAGCCCTTCTTTGTGAAGTAGCTGGCCCATCCCTCACGGTTGTCGGGTGTGTTGAGCCAAGTACTACCTGAGAGACCACCGCCGTGGAAAAAGACAAGGGGAAGCTTCTGAGTCCATTGCTTAATTGGCGTCAATTTCTCCACGTAGATCTGATCAACGGTGATGGTTCCAGAAGTTCCCTTAGCAGAGCGACCGCCGATGTAGAAGAAATCTCTCGTGTAGGGGACCTCGTTCGAGCGGCAGTGCATGCTAATCGCATTTGTGCCAGTGCAGTCCACCTTGCGCTCCTGGACGGGAGACGCTAGGGCACCGCCGAGAAACAGCAGCGAATTGAGGACGAAACGGGCCATTGTAATTAATTAGGTAATTAGTGTAATGAAAATGAATGGCTGCCAGCAAAATACTCTGGACTTTTGGCTAAATGAGTGACTGGCGATTCGGGATGTAGAGGGTGGCCATTCTCTGTGTCGAGATCAACAAAGTCTACGGGAAACTGGAGGTTTATAGCAAGGTAAGGATCTAATTTGCTGTAGTATTCCGCTCTCGTGCCAATCGCATTGCGTGAGGGAGACTAAACGAACGTCGTGGAGATGGACAAGGGTACCCAGAAAGGGGATGCTTGGCAGAGGATTAAAGGAAGAAAATAAGAAATCAGCATCGAACGTTGGCCGATCTAATCTAAAGACAAGACGAGTTTTCTATACTGTCCTGACATATAGAAATATATTCATAAACGACTCACCAAAACATTCTAGCCCTTATCCAGCCTCCAAATCGTCAGAACTCCATCTTCAATTATTTCTTCGGGGCCGATCAAACGATTCTTACACGATGCCAACCCTGGGGCCCAGTAAGCCGCTCGCCGTGAGATCTCAAAAACGTTAGCATAGCCCGGATATACGGAGAAATTACCGCGCCACATTCATACCCGGAACCCATCGCTCGGCACCAAGGCTCTTTTTCCTTGTCTGGGTCATCCGAGTTTACGGATCCAATGGAAGAGCAGTGGACGGAGTATTTCAAAGTTGGAGGATTTAATTCCCGGCATCGAAGCGGGGCTTCCACTTAACCTCGAACCATAGCTGTATCGTCTGCAACATGATGCTTGCTACTGAAAGATGAAATACTTTGAAGGTGTTGTTTTTGTATCAACAAAAAACTATTTTGGTATTGACCAATAACTAGTACACTAAACTTGTGTCATCGTCCTCGTGCTTTAGCCTATTTTGAATGATAATTCTTCATGCCCAGATCCGAATCATAAGTCAACTCGACCTCATCCGTCCTCAAAATCCCCATTTCCACAACACCGCCCTTATTCCCACTAATAATATTCTCAATCGAGTCCGAATCCCCCGCCGTAGCCCTCCTGACGGTCGTAGTATTCCTCGTATCATGCTCCAGGTCCGCCCATCCCTGCGTTCTAGATCTCGAGTGGGAACCCGACGTTCCAATCTTGGTCTTGATGGAGCTCCATGTTCCCATTATCGCTGCATCCAAAACAGGGAGTGAGGCGGTAAGTGTGCCGAATGTCAGATCCAGGACCGTCCAGCGCATGGCGGACGTGAATTGCCAGCACGAATCGTTGGTTATAGTGACCATTGTTTGTTGGAGGAGTCCGCCGAGGACTGTTGTGCCGCCGACAAGCCAGATGAAGAAGAGACGGGCTTTTTTGGCAGTGTTGATCTTGACGTACCAAAGGATGATGATTAGTGCGAGAAGAAGAACGATGCTCTGAGAGATCAATGTTAGAAATGGATTTGATGGCAGAGAAGCGCCTCTCACCTGCGCAACATGCATGCTGCTCAAAAACTTATTCTGTAGACCGGTGTCTATACATACTGGCGGCTTGTCCAAAGAACCACCAAACTTCTTATCCCACGCAAACTGGATAGGGTTGCATGTGAACACGAACCCTTCGCAAAGTCAACACCATCCACTCGTCCAGCTTAAAGCTCAACTTACAAAATATCGCGAGAAGAATGTAGATCACCACCGTGCCAAGAAAGATATCCGCAAAGAGCCTCCACTTCTTCGATGCTCTATCCGCAAGTCGACGAACGAACAATGTGATGGAAACCTTGATCAACCCGACCGAGACGTAGAAGATGATCCTGCATACCGACAGGTAGTAGAAATAGAGGTTGTACTCCTCGTAGGTACTTTCGTATGTATGTCGACCAGCTCCTGTCTGTGCGAGCATTGCTATGACGATGCATGGATAGCTAACTGCCAACGACTATCAATGTTAACAAAAGTCGATTCAATTGAGCCAACTTACTCACTGCAGCGGCTATAATGGCCAAGTCGTCTGCTCCAAATTGTGTTCTCGCGCCCTTGAGACGAATGATGACTCTTGCCACCGTCGGTAAACAATTGCCAGTACAACCAAGATCATACCGGCCAAGATTGCAGGTTTCTTCGACTCGTCGGGTAGATTCTCAGGTCGCTGGATCGAAAACACCAAGCCCGCGCTCGCGTTGAGATTGTTGAGGCCATATGTACGAAGAATACCGCGTACGATATAGAAATCATCGTCAGTAGCAGGCGGTTAGCCTACAAACGCTGAGTTCACCATTTCGAAAAGCGCTCGACATGATCTTCACGGAAGCAACGAAAGTGCCGAACTGTGACGATATATTATTCGACCAACTGTCTCGCCCCTCGTACTACTTTCCTCTCCTGGACCTTGCATCCAATGCATCTTGGCGAATGTGAATGGTGCGATTCCGAAAAAATCAGGATTTTGCCACGGGCCTGGGTTTTGTTTCAGGCGTGGAGCTCCTACTTATTCTGGCTATCTCCCGTTTTCCAGAACCCAGTCATTATCCCAAAGGAATGGGTTTGATGGAGTGGCTTGTAACCGAGCTATCGGGACAAAAGCAATTAGTATTCCAATAAGCATATAATCGTCGTTATATGCTTTCGCTTAAGTCGGAACACACGAGTGGTTATTTCCGACGTTATAACAGCCATCTTAAAACGAACGATACTTGCATAGCTGGTGCTCGGCTCTCATCAGGGCGCCGGAGAAATTGTACGTAGGCGTGAAACACAGTGACATTCGGAGCCATCTGACCAAACAACATGCCGCTTTTGGAAACCCTGAAAGCTGCCCGTTCATACTTGAATAAATCAGGGGATCTCGGATCCGTGATGAGATTCCAGCGAATATCCGACAGGAGCTGGAACGTGGGCTGGTAACTGGAGTGACAAACATGTAGGCATGTCTTCCAAAACTTCCATGATATATCTTTCTCGCTTGTTTCGCTAGGAATTCGCAAGAAAGAAAATCTGACGTTGGTGTTGACTAAGTCTCACTGCCATCGGTGCCCAATTGAGAGTGCATGTCACTAACACTATGAACGATGTCGTAGCGAATATCTCGTCAATCGTAAGGACGGTTGCGGATCATGCATCTCGATCCCCGGCTAGGGTTCTCTGATCTTCGTGACGATCCTCATTAGAAAAGTGGCACATAAAAAGCAGAAAGAAAGGGTACTGTTTCTGTCGTCACATAGAGCAAGAAAAGAATTATGGCATCTGATGCTTGAAGATATTGATGGTTTTTATGGCGACTTCAACCATCATGCGTCTCTATTCCTACTCCCCATTGCTTATTCTTGACAATCCTTTGACTTCTCAGTCACCCAAGTAAAAGTAGTGCTGGCCAGTAAACTCAACACAGTCAACACTGATGCTATTGCTCTGCGACTCAACGTCCCAAGTCTGACAATCTGAGGAGCAATCATCCTTGGGACATGCTCCCATTTTGGCAGGTGTTCTGCTATCTGTGCCGGTCACGAGGGCTTGGAATGCCATGAAGCATTTGCCATCTGGGCAGATGTCGGAAAGGTCTGCGCAGATGTTGTTACCCTTGACCCAACTGAGAGGTTGCGACTTTTCGCCAGCGGTGAATTGAGGGCAGCCGTCGTCTCTGACCTTGATTTGGCCACCATATTGAGCTGAAGTGAGGCCGAGGAAGAGGAGGGCTGATGCGAAAACGGACTTCATGGTGAAGGTAGTTAGATTGATGCTTGAGTGCGCAGGAAACAATGAGACTAATCGAACTTCTTGGTTCACGACGAAACTGCTGCAGTCTTAGGAGATATAACGAGACATCGAGATAAGGGAAATCTAAATGGCTCATGTTTCCTGCTTTATACGGTCATCTCCAGTGACGCGTTGCATTATATCAGCCCAAGCCGTTGATCTTCATTATGCCGTGCCCATATTATGAAAGCAACTCGTCAGCGTCAGAATTTAGTTCATCTTGAAGCTTACATCGCCGAGTGGAGGAAAGAAAACTCAGGACCTTGATCTTAAGTGACAAAAAGACTTAGGTACCTAACTTAGCAGAAGTTTATGATAAATTTGTAAAGGCTTAGTTTGCTGAGTTTATTTTGACACCCTCCATCAAGGTCCGGTGTTTTCTTACTACCCGAGGATCGCACCGCGAAAACACGGCGGTGCTCAAAAGAGCGGAGCTGGAGGAAGAACAGTGGATATTATCATCCACAAAAGGATGCAGAAGGAATGTTTGATCGGCGTACTCAGACTTTCAGCATGAATTATCTAACGGAACCTGACAATTCCCTGTTAATCACTGGACTTCAAAATCCCGCATTGAGGCTGAGCTGTTCAGGCTATCATCAGCTGTCATTCTTTACAAGTTTGTTTTGTATGGAGGTCCTTCGATGTCTGCGTCATCTCAAATTTTGGTTTAAGCCATATATGTATACTTTGAAACAACCAATAAGTCTGGATATCATTCAGCTTCAGGCATTCTCTCATGGATGCCATGTTGAGATCGTGCCCTGGACAGATTAGCTGCTGTTGGCAATTGATTCTGGCTGTTTGTGTAGATCCAACTACTTAGATCTAATTAGTGAACCACCAGGCATCGAACTCCGCTACAGCAGGTTTCAACCTGTTCATCTTCCGTAGTATANNGTTCAATTCCCGGCGGGAGAGTCGCCTCATGATATAATCATGCTTACATTTTTTGGCTTTTTTATTTTTCATTTACTTTTTAAATTCATCATTACTTCTCTATTTAAACATAGAAACAAACGCCTACTATAATAACACTTAACAACTTCCCTTGATACCACTAACCCAGCCTTGAAGTGCAAACGAGCCTTGGTTATCCGAGGCGTCACTGGTTGAGAAACATTGGGTTCCAGAGTGAGTAAAGATGACGCAGTTCGGATCGTTGAAACAAGCCTGAGAACACTGCTCCAAAGTGCTGCTGCCGGAGGACAGAGGGATGCCTCCAATGACGGTGTCGCACTGAATTTGGAATGTGCGGATGCACCGCGCAGGGTTGGCAGGGCATACGATGTCCTCCGAAGCCGCAGTGGTTGTTGTGGCTGCTTCAGTGGTGGTTTCAGTCGTTGAGTCGAGGGTAGATGTGAAGGTTGTGGTGGTGGGGATCTCAGTTGTTGATTCCTCGGTTGTAGTATCTGTTGTTGTCTCCTGTGTAGTGGTTTCTGTTGTTGATAGCTGAGTGGTGGATTCTGCTGTTGTCTCCTCTGACGTGGTCTCTGTTGTGGACTCCTCTGAAGTGGTGATTTCTGTCGTTGTCTCTTGTGAAGTGGTTTCTGATGTCTGCTGAGTTGTACTCTCGGTTGTCAAACCCTCGGTAGTAGTAGTAGTACTATCTGTTGTCTCCTGTGTAGTAGAGATAGTGGTTGACTCCTCCGTAGTGAGGCTTATTGTAGTCTCAACGGTGGAAGTTCCTGACGTTGTCTCTTCAACAGCGCTTGTTGTGGCTTCGGCCGTGGTGCTGGCTTCCTTTGTTGTTGTACCAATCTCAGAGGCTGGGAAATCGGCGGTGCTCGAGGTGAGCTCTTGGGCGGTGGAGGACTCTGGTTCAATAATCTCCGTGCTGGAAATTACGTCTACTAAGGTGCTTGAATCAGACGTGAAAATAAAAGTGCTAAAAGGAACGATAGACTTTGAGGTCTCGGGTGGTGGTTGAAAAGAAGATGAGATGTTTGACCATCTGAATGTGCTTGATGGAATGGGCTGTGTAATAGGGCTGTTTGTCGTTACGACCCCGTTTGGCTCTGTTGTTACAACCGGAGGCTTGCTTTCTGTAGCGCGGGTTGAGACTCCCGGAGGAAGTTCGCCAGAGGAGGAAGGGACCGAGATGATTGGTCCAAGGGATGATTCAGATGTGAACTGTTGAGCCTCGCTTGTAGCAGCGGCGCTTGTAGTTACGTCTCCATTCACACACTCTTGAACTACAATCGGCATTAGTCTTGCGCAATCAGTAATCCAAGTGTCAACTTACCTCCAATAGCGGAGAGTTGGACGGCGATGCAGCCGGCAGGTTGCGAAGAAAAGGTAATATAGACTACACCATCTGACGGGGTTTGACAGAAGCCGGCCTCGCCATTCGGAATGATTCGTGAGCTTTGGAAGCGAAGAATGTCCCCATCACGGAAGAATGTTCTGGTGATGGCATCACTAGGGACAGGTCCCTGCTGGCCGCCAAACACCTTGTAGTCCTCTCCATTGAAGTAGATGGGGACATTGCCTTCTAAGAGCTGCCCATCAACCAAGTTGAACTCGATTGCATTGCCACAAATCTCCGAAGGGGAGCCGATGAACCCTCCAAGAGCTCGCCTCCGCAGTCGATTGTTGTCTGGGGTATCGGGAACAACACGGAACACAATTTTCTCGTTAAGGGTACCGGGAGCGGTAGTGGAAGATGGAGGAGCTGTTTCGACCTCTGTGGTTACTACCGAGGAGGTAACACCTGGTGTGAAGGAAAGAGATGATGAGGGGTTCAAAGTGACGGAGATATCCAGGCTCGTAGAAGATTCGATACCAGGCAATGAACTCTCTGCAGGCGAACTTGTGGCAGCTGAAATAGGGACGAGGTAAGTCGATAGGTAGGTCACACACCAAGACTCGGGCATCTGCTCCAAATCATGAAAGGCAACAACCGGAAGGGCCAGACTGCCCAGAAGGGAGAAGATCCCTGACTTGACCATGATGCTCCGTGAGAAAGCTTCGGTTTGCAAAATCACAAGCAGAGCAAATACGAATATTTAAGATGCCAACAGCGACTTGACCCGTAAGAGCAGCATTCTTGGCATGCGTCACTCAAATGAAAAGGCGAAACCCTTATTAGACCTGTGAGCGCCAAAAGTAGTCACCAAAGAGAGGTCATGAAGGGTTTTGCGTCTTCTAGACCTGCTCATGCCAAGACTTGGAATGGTCTTGGTGGGAAAAGTCTGCAGGCCGAAATGAAACCGTTTCAATGGTGAGATCTCTAAGAAATCTTTTTAGGTGATATTTGTGAGCTGACGCTTAAACGGCACGCTCGACCGACAAATTGTTTCAGGCCCCCTCGAAGTCAGCTATTTGGAGGAAATCAAACTGTTTTAAAATGATTGAGTAGCTGAGCTAGAGGAGGAAAGAAAACTCAGGGTCTTTCTCTTAAGTGACAGAAATATTTAGTTAAACTTGCCTAAATTTAGCATTGAGTTGATTTTAGCACCCTACATCAAGGCTCAGTGTTTTCTTGCTCCCTTGGGCTGAGTTAGCTTGATTGAGTGGCTGACACTAGGCTGATGCAAGGGATGAAGATCATTGACATAAAGATTCATTGCAAGCTTGCTATGTCACAGACGACAAAACAGTTGCTTAGTATCATTACTACGGAGGATGATGTGATCAAGTTATAAATCTACGCAACGCAATTAGACAGTAATCCGGCCCAGAAGCAGTAACTGAAGCCAAGCTTTTAGGTAGATCAACCGTGGTTGATCAACTTTTATCGACAACACTAAAGTGAGGCAAGGGGTAATCGTGGTCTCAGACTTGAGCGCCACGGCAATCTCAAAGGAACTCCAGGTCTCTTCATTGGCTCCAAGCCCGAAGTCTCTCAAGCCAAGATGCCATCCGAAATACGCCCACCAATTTGAATGCCTTATGGCATTTTTGGGAACTCATTCTTTGGGTTTGATGCACGACGAGGTCAGGAAAATACCGCACCCAAGGCAATACATCAAAAGCATTGACAGCTTCGGCAATGCATCTGGATCCATATGAGCGCCATCAACTCATTAACAAGCATTCCAGCAGGCGCAAAGCTTCTACAGCGGCATTGCAGTGTCATAAAGCAAACCTTAGCTGTAAACGGCCATGGGGATTCGCAAGCTTGTTTATGGAGTTTCATAGCCAACCAACTGTCAAATATGCTGTTGGGAACAAAAAGGCGAAATACTTTTGTAGTCCAAACTGATTCATGATACACTTAACAGCCATATGGGGAAGGATGAAGCGACAGGCAGTCGTCGCAGATGTTGTCAGCGTAACTTGTGACCATATCGCGATACGACCTCCAAGTTACACCGTGAAACATTTCCTAATCGGGCATCAAGATAGAGCATTTCTCGTATCAATCGCCCTTCCCCGACTAACGTCAAGTCGTTAGAAAGCGGGGTTCATGATGCGCGTCTTCCCCTGTCAATCGTCGCGTGGAGATGAGCATGATAATCTTCAATTGAACTAATGGCTTTCCAACGGTCACTGATATCGACTGTTGAAATTTGAGACTGTTGGTGGAAATCTGTACCAAAATGCGGAATATTCGCCTCGATTCTTTGTCGTCGGATCGTGAGGTTGCTGCTCAAGGTGAGTGAGGTCCATGTTTGCTCAGAACTATCAACTCATTGTCCAGATTGTAAAACATGCGTGAGAAGGCGAATAAAATGCGACCGAAGCGTCCCCTCGTGTCTGAAATGTTGTAGTCGCGGACTAGATTGTCCAGGCTATGGTCTTCGTTTGAGATGGGATCAGGGAGTGGCTAGTAGAGGGAAGCTGATGGGGAAATCAGTCCCAGTACGACCTCCGATCAGGCATGGTGTACCACGTATACACAAACAAACAAAAACACCTCGACATCGGAAGCCCACCGATGATGAAGGTTCTCCTTGTTGCCAACCTCGAATACCAACCGAAAGCTCTTTGGTTGTATTATCGCACTCAAAGCAGAATGTCGAGCTTGTCGATCGTCACGTCCGGCAAGCAGCTCACGCAGTCCTCTTTCAACATTTCAACCATCAAGTCGCGTCAAAGCTTGCATGGCTGGATGGACCCAAGAACCCATGGCGAACCCTCGTACTTCCTCTTGCGCAACGCTCATCCTGCTTGCGGCTATCAACGCTGGGTTTAGCAGCAGCACATATGTCTGTGGTGTCTCCCCGAGATAAGGCAGCACTTGTTCAGATTCACCGACATCTTCGAGATGCGACCCTGTATCATCTGAACCGCCAAATGGAATCCGAACTGAAGTCCGAAGTAGCGCGGTGCGATAAGAATGCCCAGGTCTCGGCCCTCGTCGAGATCATTCTTACCATGATCTCGCTGTGTTATGCAGAAATGTTCATACCAAACTCAACGGGATGGAGACTTCACCTCAGCGGTGTCCGCTCAGGATTCGAGAGATATGACCTCGCAAACCCACATGAAAAGGTAGTTTCCCAGTTCTTTGTGGAAGAACTTGACTATCTGGAGGCTTTCGGGAGTATATCCTCTTTTGCCTCAAGTTTGAGACGCCATAAGCCTATCTCACAGCACGCGACTTCTGATGACTACTTTAAAGAATTTACAGAAGCACTTTATGAGATCACGGTTACTGAGAGAAGTCGAAATAACGCTTTTAGGACTGGAAAGATACTTGTTGACACTGATATGACTTTGTGGCAAGACAAGCTCACGAAGTCTTATGAGTCCGTTTGCGCCCGGATTGACTCTACCCCATCACAAGATATCACTCTCCAAATAGGCCTCAAGTCTGTTCTCAAAGCTCAATACTACGCTTGCCTGGTGTACAGCTACCAAGCACTTGCCTCCGATCTCGAAAAAACAGTCGCGATCCCTTCGCTGGTTGACTGTCTCTACAACGAGATCATCTTTGTGACATCCTGTCCAACAGAATCGGTTTCACACAACATCTCATTTCCGCTGTTCATACTTGGAACAGCCAGTCAGCTATACACCGACAAACAAGTTATGATCGAAAGGCTTTTTACCGAAAACATAGCTGCGACAGGTTTCTCGTGTAACTCAGCGGTACTGCAGTTCTTGAGAGACTTCTGGAACGCAACAGCAGCTGGGTCGGCTCAAAACTGGATACAGTATGCAAGAGACAACGAGGAGCGGATAAGCCCATTTATTGTGTTCTAATCATAGGAGGAGAACGACTTTACATAAGCACCGTCTCTTCATCCTCCACTCCAAACAGCACCTTCATCGGATCTTGGTAGTTCATAAATCCCAACGATGGCTTACAGACACCATATCCTAGCAGCCTCTGCGCTTGTGGTGTGAGCTGCCTCGCTCGCTCCAATGGCACCATGAGGAACTGGTTCTCCGCCGGGCGAAGAGTTGGCTTACAGAGGAAAATGCCTACTGTCTCGCGATACTCGTTTCTGCGCACTCAATCAGCATGAAGCCAGCCAGTAGTCTGATTGTGATTGTACTTACTGGGTAATATTCTGGCCACCAGCATGGTACAGGTTGCCCAGGAAGATGAAAGCATCGCCTGGCTCTAGTTCTGCGGGTACAGCTTCTTCGTCATATGGTCGTCGCTCACTATCCCAGAGGTGAGATCCCGGGATGCCGATCGTGGCGCCGTTCTCCCGGGTGGTCTTGGTGAGAGCCGTCACGCAGCCAATCATGACTGGGAGCTCTTTGTCATGGGGATGATAGTCGCTGCCTCCAATCAGCAAATGGTTCCAGGCCAATGCATTTCATGCAAGATTGTTCTATCACTGATTCCAGACCGTGACAAAAGGTTGGATATACTCACTCATCATCTCGATGCAGAACCTGCTGTTTGCCACCTGGATTAACCCGAAACGCCACAGTCGACGAAATAATGGGCTTCCCGCTCACAGTAATCCTCTTCTCCCGCTCCCAATACGTCAGTGACGAAGAGCACAGCTCATTTGCGACGTCGATATAGAGAGGATTACATGCAAGTTCAACACAGGCATCGGAAACATTAAACAGACCAGTTGCTCGTTGCGTTGTGACGGGGAAGAATCCAGACAGGTCTGGAATATCAGAGTCAAAATTCGGCTTGAGATCTGCTCTGATCTGTTCTGCCAGCTGGCGAGATATAAGGTTCTCGACAATTACACCGCCGTCGCGTTTGATGGCTGCGACAAGGTTCTGTGGCGTTGTGGATGGTTCCGCTGCGTCTAGACGCGCAAAGGATGGTTTAGTGGTAGCAGTGCTCAATGAAGCCATTTTGAAACAGTAGTAAGATCGATAGTTGTTATTGAGACTCTTGTGAAGTCTTTATCATTATTTATAGACGTTATCGTGACTTCCTTCATCTTGATATGACTCTATCGTTACAATGAAGCTGCATTCAATAGTTCTCACTAGCTCATCACTAATCCAAGATAGGTTGGTCGGGAGAGAAAAGTCCAAGCCACGTTCACATCGATCCAAGGCCTGGGAACTCACATGAGCACGCTAACCCGGCCTAGGCTGGTCGGGAGAGAAACGGCAGGGCGGTGTATTCCGGGGACGGCTTAACTTGGCTGCCCGGGAGAGAAGCGAGGCGCTTGCGTGAAATGATGGCAGCTGTAAACGATAGCAGGCTAGTCCATCATTGGTCGTTGCTGTCCTGATGTTATCTTTCCCCGCATTCTCGACCGGGATCTAGATTGCAGTATCTGGTCATGTTGCGTTGTGTATTCGCATTGGGAAATTGGTTATAGATCTTCCCGATCTCAGTCCATCCATCGCAAACTCTCCCTTTAAAGCATTGTTCCCAAATTGGTTCCTATTTTGCATCTTGGCATTGTTCCTACATTCTCCAGTCCATGATCGCGCCACATTCTAAACAACGATACCATCTACCCCCGAACTCCACTGGAAATGGATCCCCCTAAAGACGACATCAAGGCTGAGCCAATCTCTTACGATGGATCCGTTCACGAAGGCAGCCAGTATGATACTGACGATGCGTATCTCAAGTCCCTGGGAAAGTCGGCTGAGCTGCATCGTGTCTACAACTTCTGGACATGTGAGTTTCCCTCACCAGTTCCTTGGTCTTCGAGGCTGACAACAGTACAGTATGCGCCTACCAGGTCATGATCAGTGCGACATGGACGTGCGTCGTCGTTTTCTACGGCGTCATCTTCGACGTCGGTGGGCCAGCCTCTCTTCTCTACGGATCCATCATCGTCGCCGTGGGTCAGACTTTACTCATGGCCTCGCTTGCTGAATACTGTGGTATCTGGCCTACTGCAGGTGGTCAACAATTCTACGTCCAGAAGCTCGCCACCGAAAAGTACCGACCTTTCCTCTCCTACTTTGTCGGTTGGTGTTTGCTCCTAGCTGAGACTGCCACTGGCTCTTCTTGCGCCTTGAATACTGCCAACATTATCGGTACGATGGTGTCCATCTTTCACCCAAATATCGACTGGAAGGTATTGAGATTCCCTCTCATGCTTTGATGACATCCGCTAACGCTCTAAGCCTTACCAAACCTTTTTGATATATCTCGGACTGCTGGTTATTCCGTTTCTGATGAACTTGAAGCCCAGTGCCCTGCCTCTCTACAGCATCGTCGGCGCCGTTTTCACAATCCTGGGCTTCTTTGGCTGGGCTATCACTCTACTAGCCACATCCCCTAAGGCCAGCGCAGAATTCGTATTTACCAAGTTTATCAACAATTCAGGATACACCAATAATGGATGGGTGTTCATACTTAGCTTTTATACCCCTCTGTATGGTCTTTATGGCACGGATAGTATGATGCATTTGGTTGAGGAGATGAAGAACGCATCTCAAGATGCACCAGTAAGTCTCTGCGCTTGACAAGGGATTAAGGTACTGACACAATACAGAGAGCTATGGTTTGGTCCATGGTCCTTTCTGGCGTTGCTACCATCGTCACTGATCTTATCCTCCTGTTCTGCTGCGGTAATTATACCGAGTATGTAACAGCCCTGTAAGTCCCCTTTGCCCGTGCTATCATCACCCAAGCTTACGGTTAGGTCACCGTATGTCACTTGGTTCTCGGACGTAGCGGGAAGTGAGTACGCTGGGATCTATGTTGCCATAGTCTTTGGCGTTGTGAACGTAAGTCAGCAGACCTCGCTTGTCTATACCCACAACTAACTCTCTAATTTTCAGCTGCTTGTCTGCACCGGTATTCTCTCTTCTTGCTCTCGCCTAGGTTGGCGCATGGCAGAGGACAGGGCATTTCCTTGGTCCCATCGTCTCCAGAAGATCGACCATAAACTCCAGATCCCATTAAACTTCATCTTCGCCATTATGGTGGTTGAGGTTATCATTGGTCTTATCTCTCTGGGGAGTGAGTTGGCCTATAACGCTATCGTCAGTGGTGCTGGTGTTTGTTTCGCCCTCGCCTATGCAATACCAGTTACAGTGGTGAGTACTGTTCATTGACACTATTATTTGGCTGCTGATGCTTTCAACAGGCTCTCATCCGAGGTCGCTCGATTCTCCCCCCACGCCCTCACTTTGACCTCGGCAGGTGGGGATACTTTGTGAACTATGTTGCTGTTGCATGGGCCATGTTGACCATTGTCATATACGTGTAAGTGCTATATAATAAAGACATCAAGGGGTATCCCTCGACTAACTCCCTATTAGCATGCCGCTGTATCTACCAGTCACAGGCGAAAACATCGGGAACATGAACTGGGCCTCACTCATCGTTGGGGCAACGTTCCTGTTTTCTGGTGTTTGGTGGGTCTTCGGAGCAAGATTGAGATACTTGAAGGACATCCCCTATAACGCGGAGCCGATTCCTGTGCAGGGCGAGCGGTCTAATAGTTCTTGACGTTCGTTTGACAGAGGAGTTTGGCTGGTACGAGGGTAAAGTTTACTTAACTCCATGCGTGTACAACCATACCTTGTTTTATCAGGTGTCGAACTATGACTAGCTGATGTGCGAGCGCCTTATTGAAAGATTAAATCTCATACATTCTATATTGCTTCTTCTTGAACTAGTACACATAAGTTTGACTTCGCTACATATCCTTATTCCACGCCCAAGGGAGAGTCAACAACAATAAATCTAAGAACCATCTGCCATACCGACATGTAAGTCCAATCCACCTAGCGTCGTGAAGCGGCAATTCACGAAAGCTTTCAATGTCTGCACTAGTCCATAGGATCTTCAAGACTTCCAAGCCATCACTCGGCGCGATGCAGTGACTTGAAGCGAAGTCGTCTGCAGCCAAGTTCATCTTGCACAACCATGACTCGTTTACACGAAAGTCCATGAGATATACAAGCCTCTTCAGGAGATTCCAACTCAATCAGAAGGCGAATGGGCTGTGAAATGACGTCGCCCAAACAGTGCCATACACCAGTTGTTGCATCGTCGAGAAAGCAGAAGAGACGTCGGCGAGAGTCATTAGCTCCAAGCCCTATGACGAGCCAAGCGATTGTATCAACGTCAAAGTTCTCGTCCTCTACACAATGCAGACGGGCGCTTATGTTGACAAATCGTTCGAGCGAAACGGAAAGGGCGCTGCGTGGTTCGGTGGAGGCTGGGAGGCTGGGACTTCTGCCTTGTCGCTCATCAGGGACAGAGACCTGGCTATCGTGTTCATCATAGTCCTCTTCGACTTGCGAAAGAGTCGAGTCTTGGGCAGAAGATGACGCTTTCTGGTCACCCTGGGAAGGATTGCGGATCTCTCCATCCTCTGGCGTTGGTGAACGAAGCTTCTCCGCCAGAAGGCTCTGCGGAGGTTTGGCAGCATTTCTCAGAATACTTGTAGGTGAGGGGTAGCCACTGAGCTCGCGTTTATTCTGTTGATCGGGCGTCTTGTCGTCGCTGGGGGTCGCTGGCGATGAGCCATGCTCCCGAGCAATGCTAGTAGCACCCGGAATTCCAACAGCGCCCTTCTTGTACTCGAATACCGACTTGAAAACAGACAGGCGATTTCCGAGAATGTCTTCGATAGAGAATAGGGACGAAGGTTGTCGAAACCTCGTGTTTCTTTCCCATTCCTTAGGTCCCAAGGGACCCAGCCGTTGGAGTATAGCGGTCTGAAGCTCCATGGTGCTACCCCCTGTAGTGTGTCCGGCTGGTGGTCCCCCGACATATCCCCATGGGAAAATAGGTATAGGATGAACGCCGTCGACTAATAGCAGAGTCAGTACTCGGATTACACATATCGTAACTGAAAACCCACGGTAGATAAGCCAGACCCAAAGGAGTACCACGTAGTCGAAGAAATGCCCACACGGATGCAATTTGAAGTCCTTCACAAACTAGATGTTTACTTCTTTTTTGCATTCCTTTGTGATGAATCCCACATTGTTCGACTCAGTTTCTTTGCGTATCCATCTCAAAAAGTCATGCATATAAGCTCGCCTGTCTCTCAGCGCTGCATCCTCATCAACGCGAGCACTTGGGAATAGGCCAGATCGACTCGGCCTCTCCGATCTGCAGAGCGTATGCGGCAGTTGAAAGACGGGCGTGGACATACTGGGTTGTTGAGATATATGGCGCGCGCATTCAGTCATGCTGGCAGTTCGTGTTGTTTGAACGAAACGATATGGTTTACATCAGGATGAGGTGAGAGGTGTGGTGGTGTGCTGCGTAGATGGAACCATGAAAAGTAAACAAACAAATTTCGATCAGAGGCGGCATGGAAGCGAGTCACGTGTGAGGGGGCAGCTGTATGAGTTTGTAAGCTAGCTGACAGCTGTTGGGCACTGCCGAAGGAAATACTTCTAGGAGACTACAAATCCGGCGGTGTCACGCGGAACCACTACAGTGCATGCCTCTTCGTGTCGCCTTATTGCGACCAATCTGCTGAGAAAATCTTGTATCGTCATTGAATGCAAGCCGAGGCCATATCTGGAGGTATGTTTCCCGTAGGTAACGGCGCGAACAGTTGGTTCACCGGGAGGATGCGACCTCCTCGTATCTATATGCTCGAGCAGCGAAAGCAGCGGGACTCAATTCTGTACACCTTTTCTAACACAAAGCCTTCTAAGAGCTTATAGAAACATAAGGCGAAAAGCTCTTCACAAAGAAACCTTGCCTAGATTGCGCTACATCCCTATTCGTCCCAAATAGTAGCCACAACATCTCCGGTAAGCTTCACCTGGGCCAGCTTTCCGCCCTCCTGCTCCGTAATGATCTTGCCGCTCTTGACATCGCGCTTCCAAATGACTACGGTCTGGTTGACCTGATGACCGACCGCGATCTTGTCACCAGCCTTGTTGAATGAGAACTGGCGGGGAAGATATCCGCCAGATGGGACAGCTTGGATAGGCTTCATAGTACCGTCCTCGTTGATTTGGAAAACTGTGAGGGTATCGGAGGGACCAGTTCCGCGCTGAGGAGAGTTGGCGAAAGACTTCTCGCGGTTGGTGACAATCACGAAACGCTGGTCGGGCTGGGCGAAAGTCAGTATGGCTCCGAAGGAGAATATTCATTTACTTACGCTCATTGCGATTTCGCTGATGGGAGCCGTGTTTGGAGGAAAGCTAGCGTTCAGCGACGGAATCTCAAAGACCTTTGTGAAAGAGAGGCCAGTGCGGGTGTACTTGACGCTATAAGAGTACACCTTCTGGTCAAGTTCGCCGTCGAAGAAGAAAAAAGTCTCGCCATTCGCCATGATTCTGAAGAATCCATGGCGGGGTCCAGAACCACGAGGAGCGCTCAAGCTGCCCACCTCAGCAATGGGAGCAAGATTGTTCTTGTCGTAAGTAAAGACGCGGACGACATCGCCACCGAGATCAGGTGTAACAACATATTTTCCAGTAGGGTCAATGATTACGTGGTGAAGATGACTTGCTTCCTGGCGGTCTGCAATGGGTCCAGTCTGGCTAATTTTCGTAGTCAACTCTTGAAGCGGCGCCGTACCGGTAATCGCACCCTTGTCGCCGAGAGCGAACAGAGATGCTACACCTGGAGTGCTACAGTATGTGAGCAACTTCAATTCCAAGGACTATTGAGAACCTACTATGAAGCGCTGAAATAACCGCGCTTGCCATTTGCTCCCTTAATAATCTCGCCCGCAACGGCGCCTCCTGCAACGGACTTGACGCGAGAAACGCGCTTCAAAACACCCTTGTCTCCAATGGTGAACGAGTTCAATGATCCAGGCGGTTGAAAATTGAGACCGCGATCCAGACAATAGAGCACATTGTTGGGCTTGTCAAGAGTGAGCCAATTAGGTCCGGGAGAACAATCGGTCGTTTTCGAGGTCACGGAAAGATCGAAGCCTTTGGCGGATTCGGTGAGGCTCAGAGTGCTCAGATTGCCGCCGTAGTCCGCTACGAAAAGGTTGACGGCTTGGGCAGGAACTGCCAAGACGGCAGAGCCTAGAAGCACACTGAGTATTTTACCATGCATTTTGATGAGCAGGACGCGAAATGAAGAGAGCGAGAAACAAAGTTCATCACCCTTGAGCAAGGCTTGGCATAGAGTTATATTATCCTCGGAGGATAGTCCTCCGAGTACTACAGAAGTCAAAAATCCACGTATATCCAAGGTATAATTGAGTTCGGTTGTCGGGCAGATTCCCCGCGATGGAGAGATGTATATCCTCCAATAGTGAGGTCACCGCTGGATATCCCGACACGTTTGTCTTTAATTACCCTCAATTATGCCATGGCCCTTGTATTTAACCTTTACGAAACTTGAAACGATGCCAGCAGTCGAAATGGTACCTTATCCGCGGTGATCCCTTTTCCGTTCCCCGCTTTTCCGTCTAGACTTTAGCCTAAGAAGGGTTCTAGAAAGTCAATTCAGCGGAGTGAGTGGCTCCTTGTCCGGGTGACAAAGAATGAAGCAGTCCGTGAAACAGCCACAAGAAAGATGAGGCATAAAAGCAAAAAGAATGATCACGCTGGGGATCGAACCCAGAATCTTCTGATTCGTAGTCAGACGCCTTGCCATTGGGCCACGCGACCTCGTCTGTGCTGACTAATACTCATGCAGCTCAGAAAACGCGTCCAGAAAACGTTCCAGATCGTGTCGTCAGGGCATGAGCCATAACGACATCGTATCTTTGACTAGCTCTTGACAAAGCTGCATTGATTTAGATATCGCTTTTCAGTATTGAAGCAAAGCAAGCTCAATCTCTTTTAATATGCGCTGTCTATTCCAGTGTGTCAGTGTCCACAATTTTGTGCTTGATTTTTAGCATTTAATTGTCATTTTTCACAACCTTGATGTAGAAATCACTCCTCTTGGCACATTATTGCATTCTAACTAAATGCGCAATAAAAAAAAAACAAGTTTACCTCGAATGACTAAGTATTTCTCTTGAAGAACTAAGACTTCCTGTATCTCTTAATTGACAGCTTTGTTCTTCACGTCGCGGTGCTGCAACTACCCTACACTCATATGCGTACAATTTTCGCGGCCAACAACGACGTAGCAAATTCCGCTGACTGATCGAGCCAATGACGTATCCGATTTGTCCCTGGGACTAACTGCCGATGATATTGTCCGGCTGCCGGAAATCCTCAACTTCCGGGATGTGGAGTATCATCCGACGTCTCAAAGCCCGGGTCCCGAACTTCGGATCACACCGTCCCCACAACGACGACGTATTGAAGGGCGGGGTTTGGAAATGATAAATTGCTTGAGGTGGAACTGAATTAGAGGCTAGAACTCATTATACAATTATTTGTCATTTATTCCCAATATCCATTCATCATGGCGGCTCCTGTTAATCTGAAGGATCTCACTATCGATAACATTACCGAGAATGTTCACGCCATCAACTCTCAGTGCAGCAATCTGCGCCTGAAGTACATACTGGAACGAGTTGTCACACATTTGCATGACTTGGCGAGAGAAACAAGACTCACTACAGACGAATGGATGACAGCTGTACAATTCCTAACACAAGTTGGTCAAATTTGCACCGATGTCCGACAGGAGTTCATTTTACTATCCGATGTCCTTGGTCTTTCGCTCTTAGTTGACTCAATTGACCATCCGAAACCGAAGGGCAGCACTGAAGGCACAGTTTTGGGACCTTTCCATACACATGAGGCGGAACACGTCAAAGAGGGAAGTCTCATCTCCCAAGATACGGATGGCGAACCTCTTCTTGTTTTATGTACCCTCAAAGACGTGAACGGATCACCAATCTCCGGAGCAAGTATCGATGTCTGGGAGACAGACTCTAAGGGGTTCTACGATGTTCAACACGCTGATCGAACTGGTCCGGACGGAAGAGCCGTGCTGACGAGCGACGATAACGGAGAATTTTGGTTCAAGGCTATCGTACCTGTGCCATATCCTATTCCTCATGACGGACCTGTCGGAAAGTTGCTTGATGTACTGGGTCGACATTGCTACCGACCTAGCCACATGCACTTCATGTTCAAGAAAGACGGATACGATCCTCTGATCACGTAAGTCATCCCTTCTGTGACACCTCGATTATATCTAACAAATGCCCTTGTAGCGCACTCTACCTCAAGGACGATCCCTATGAGACTACTGATGCCGTTTTTGGTGTCAAAGACTCGTTGATCGTTACTATCAAGAAGGTCGAAGACGAAGCAACGGCGAAGAAGTATGGTGTCAAAACCGGTTCCGCCTTGATGACATATGACTTTGTTCTCGTCGGGGATGAAGCGGCTGCGAAGCTTAGGAGAGAGAAGGCTGAGGAGGCAATGGCGAAATTGGGACGGAAGTTCAGATTCATTGATGATCTGCCTGTTCCGGATGTCGATTAGAGAATCATGTAGGCAAAGTAGACAGTTCACCTGACAGTGGACGCGAGATACGCTATAGCTAGAGGAATGATAATACAATTACATATCGGACAGTTCGTTTTAATACAACAAATACACACATCTGGTTTTAATACCTGCTGGGCCTGTCTTCGACTCAGGGCATCATTGACATACAATCAACATCCAATGCTTCACCATACAACCCATCTAAAGACGGCATCTCAAACCCCAAACCCAGAGCATCCTGGTCAGCCGCCATGAAATCTTGCAGCAAGTTCGGATCAATGATAGAAGCTAATAATGCATGATCCTGTCCCGAAACAGCACTCGAAAACTGATCCGCAATACTGTTCAAGTCACCCTGTGTACCATCGAAGATCGGTGGTTCAGTATCACCATCCGGCCTGCTCTGTTGTCGCTGTACGCACGCTCGCGCTACCTCTAGTCCTTCCTGAATCAGACTCGCACTTCTTCGAGCAACAGTAGCCTCCTCCATTGATTGTAGGATATCATGCGCTTTGACAGCATCGGCGAGAAGGTCCTCTGATGGAACAGCTATAGGACCAAGCATGATGATATACAGCACGATCATTCCGGCGTACAAGGTGTAAGTGGAGTTGTACCACCAAGTCCGGAAGTAGTGTCGATTTGCGTATGCATCATACATGACGCAAATCGTCTTCCGTGCTGCATCCAAGCATAACTCAGCATGAGTTGACATGTTAGCTTCCGCCGTAAGCATAGGTTGTTCGAGAAACGGGCGATGGAGAACAATTCTTGCGTTGAGGTATCTGAGATGAAGTACAAGCTTCTGCTTAGCTGCCCATTCTTGTTCACGGAACGATACGGCTGTGAAGTCCAGATAAGCAGGTAGCTTAGTCTTCCAGTCGTCAAGCAGGCGATCGAGCTCCTTCGCAACAGCGGACTTCTGCAGCAAAGTCAGGCCCTTCGAGTCGTAGTATAGCTCTTTCGAGATGCGCCGTAGGACAGCAGCGAAATGGACCATCTCATTGATCATGGCCGCACTGCAATTTTCCAAATCAGGCTGGTTCGATATCGCAACATCTTGCCCTTTGATATGAGGCAAATCGATTTGGTAATTCCTAGGCTTGCCAAGACTATCGCGACGACCTGCACTGCAGCTCATGTCAATCTCGTGAGAGTAAATGCACCACCACGTTCTCCGTGCTGCTTTGCGGTCCTCAATTGAGTTGGATGGAGTTTCCCTTGCGATGCCAATGGCTAGCGCTGTGCGGACGGCGTGGCCGCAGTACATATAGCAGGCGTGAGGTTTGAGGGAGTTCTGACAGTACAAAGACTTTACTAGGTCAGCTTTCCGGTTTCAGCAGGATTTGTGCAACATACCATAAGGAGAAGTGTCTGGGCACTCTCTAGAGAGCAAACTTCAAAGACATCTCCGAGCAACATCCTAGACTTCCGGAAGTACTTCTTCGAGAGTTCTTGGCTTAATCGAGAAGGATTAAAGTCTTGGCCTTGAGCCGGAAGTTTCATGCAGACATTGATATCGCGCTCAAAGTCCTGAGTGATACAAGAACCAGCGACGATCGCGCCGACAGCTACGACTATATGGTACAGGGCAAAGAAATGACGCTGAGTCTTGTGACTTTCCATTGAGGTTGGAGAGCTCCAGACGAGTTCCTCGCATTGCTTGGCGAAAGCAATGGGATCAAGCATAGGATGAAGATGGTGAAGATTATTGAAGAACTGTCTGATGTATTCGCGCTCTAGCCTTTGTTTCGATAATGATAGCGAGTTGTCCGCGGATGCTCTGTTTTGACTGGTAGTCGCGGGAGGGTTGCGAGGGACCGAGTCCTCAATTCCCGCGGTCCCCTGTCTCATCTCAAGAGACGAAGGCGCTTGGACTTCATCTTGGGCTGCTGCTCGGGTTGGGGGAGTCTTTGGTCTTGAAGGAGGTTCCAAGACTCCTCGGTCAGAAAGGAGATTGACAATTGAAATTGGCGATTGTGTGACGAGGCCGTGTCCTATGACATTACCATCTTGAGCGCTGGCAGAAAGGAAGCCTGTATTGCCGCTTGAGTTTGGGTGACCGGGCGGTAGATTCTTCTGAGCATACACGAAGAATTGATTGAGGAGTACAAAGTTAGACGATGTGCCGTAGAACTCTGTGCCGTGAGTGTGCTGATTGATGTCACCTACAACATCATCATCGTCTTCACGAGGTGACCGTCAGTCCCAAGTATTCAAGGCATGAAGTGTTACTATACCTATACGACCCGTTGAGTGAGCCTGTTCCAGCGGTTCGCTCCGTCGCGTCGCCTCATCATAATAACTTCGCGAAGAAGATAACGGCGACGGTGGCGTATTGCGCTGTACATCGTTCAGCACCGAAACCGTACTTGGCCTCGCATTCTTTCTCCTCAATCCATAGACACAATCCCACTCATGTCTCACACAATTAGCACAAGGCTGCTGCTGATCGCATTTGGCCTTCTTCGCGCGACATCTCTGGCACGCATGCGACGCCCGCGGTAGATTTCGACGACTTGGTAACGATCCGGAACTTGCCATTGTTTGTGTGAGTGAGAACTTCCGGACTTCCGCCCTCATAAAAAGGAATTGGCGGGAAAGGTACCCCGCCCCGGCAGTTGCGCTAAAAACTGCCGAGAAACAAGATTTCCGGGCTTGGGCGGAAGATCGGACATACTACCGGAATTGGTACGTGCCGAGAAAAGCGGTGCATCGTGACCTGTGAGTTGATAAACATGACTTGAAAGACGTTGAACGACTGAAAAGTTTTATTTTCATTGCTCATTGAACTTACCGTCTGGATATTCGTGATGCCTGTCTTTCAGGAAACCTCCAACGCGGCGCGAGACCAGAGAATCCTCCCTTCGCGGACTCTACCTGTACCCCGACTCTCTCAGCAGCCAGATCTGTCTAATGTCTCCGAAGAACACAAGGAAGTCGTCGTTATTGGTGTAAGTCACGGTCCCCATTGATAAAGTTAGTTATACTCACAAACGCATTGCAGGCTGGACCTGCAGGTCTGTTTCTAACCTTGCTGCTTGCAAGATATGGCATCACAGAAGCCTCACTTCTCTGTCTGGACTCCAAGCCGGGTACACTGAAAGCTGGCCAGGCAGATGGACTTCAACCAAGGACTCTTGAAGTATTTCAGAGTTTGGGGATAGCAAGTGAGATCATCAGCGAAGGCTGTCACATGGAGGAGGTGGCGTTTTGGAACCCTCTGCAGTCAAACGGCAACACCAACGGCAATGGCTCTGATGCCACCGGAATTGAGCGAACCAGTTTCGCTCCCGATGTAAATGTCCCTGCTCGTTTCCCGTTCGAGGTCACCATCCATCAAGGCCGCATTGAGCGAATCCTAGAAGAGAACCTCCATCTCTATGCAGGTAAGGGTGCCATCAGAAGATCACATCGTTTCCTGGAGTACACAGCCGACGACAAAAACCCCGAATTCCCCATCTTGGTCAAATATGAACAAGATCTTCCAGACGGATCAACTCAACAAGGCACAGTCCGAACAAAGTATCTCATTGGCGCAGATGGTGCACGTTCCAAGGTTCGAAAATGCATGGGTCTAGAGCTCGAAGGCGAAACAACAGATCACATCTGGGGTGTATGCGATTTCGTCGCCGACACAGACTTTCCCGACATTCGCAAGCGATGCGCCGTTCACTCAGATGCTGGTTCCGTCATGGTCATTCCTAGAGAACAGATTGCAACGGGCGAGTTTCTTACTCGTCTTTACGTGCAAGTCGCTGAAGAGGTTGACACGAGCGGTGATACTGGGACGGATAAGAAATCAGCTGATAAGAAGCGACGCGGTGCTGTTACGTTGGAGTATATCTTTGAGCAAGCGAGACAGGTGTTTGCACCGTACGAGATCAAGATCAAGGAGGGGACTGAGCCAGATTGGTGGGCGGCTTATCAGATCGGACAGCGCATGGCTCCCAGGTTCTCTGCTAAGACGTCTGATGGAGTCGAAAGGGTGTTTATTGTGGGTGATGGTAAGCCTGATTCAAACTCTCTTCGATGGTATAGTGCTAACTTTATACAGCCTGCCATACTCACAGCCCCAAGGCCGGGCAGGGCATGAACGTGTCGATGATGGACTCTTACAACCTAGCTTGGAAACTCGTCCACAAGATCCACGGCCTCACTCCTTCAAGCACTGCTGGAACTGACCCAATCCTCGAAACATTCTCGCAAGAGCGTGTAGACGTAGCTAGCCAACTTATCGAGTTCGACGCCCAGTTCTCACACATGTTTTCCGGTCGCATTGGATCAGCAGATGCCGAGAATTCAGGCCTTACCCATGAAGAGTTCCTTCGAGTCTTTAGTGACGGCAGCGGGTTTACGAGCGGCTGTGGACTGCAGTACAAGGAGAGTAAACTAATAAGAGAACTGGGTACAAAGAGTAACTTGTTGAGAGGAGATCCGCACTTAGGCGCGTTGAGGCCGGGACGACGACTACTTGATGTTGAGGTGAAGCGCTATGCCGACGCCACTGCTCGGCATTTGCAAGATGGTATGTTTTCACGAGACCTTGGGTACAAAAATCAACGACTGGCTTACTGACTTACCCCATAGAAATGCCACCGACCGGCCGTTACTACGTCCTCGTCTTCACAAGCAACGACTTACTTGACAAATCCGGAATTTCGCAGTCAAGTTTACAGTCATCCGTCGAGATTCTGCAAAAGTTCCCCAAAGGCACTGTAAATCTCATTGTGGTGCATCCACTAACGTCAAGCTTCGAGTGGACTGACCTGCCAGCGGGAGTAAAGGCATTTGCTGAGATGCGAACTTATGGAGTGTCAAAGAATGAGGACGTCTACGAAGTATTGGGTGTGTCAAAGGATGATGGTGTCGTTGCAGTGGTGAGACCTGATGGATATATTGGTATGATGGCGTCTCTGTCTAAGGCGGGAGATGTGGAGGATTATCTGCGAGGTTGCTTAGTTACTATTTGAGCTATATACTACTTTCTACCAATGTCAAGCCAGAAATGCAAATTATATCTGCGCAGCTAATAGTTGCGGAAAAGACGGTCAGCATCATTGGTACTATGGTAGGGTTTGCTGACCATGGACAGAGTATCGAAGGACGAAGGATCTGTCAGCTTATGCTCGGAGACATTTCAAGCTGTACAACGTAAAGAACTATCCGGCAGAGAATAAGTATCCGTATGCATAAACCTGGTTTTCTTAACAGCTCCTCAATTACACTTGAGCCCACAGCCCCAAACCTTTACCATATTGATCCGTATTCCGTTGCCTCACTAGTCGCTGCACCACAATGGCCTCTGCTCAAAACATCATCAAGTGCGCCGTACTTTCTACGAGCCGCAACATATCTTACAGCATCGCACAAAAGTCGCAAAATGGCCCTTGGGTTGTCCTCTCAAATAGCTTCGGCGCTGACACCACTCTGTATCAGCCTGTTGCCCAGCGCCTCGCCTCATCAGGCTACCGCGTCCTAAGCTACGACCATCCCGGCCACGGTCAAAGCACTCCTGTGAAAGACGTTGATAACGTCGAGATGGAAGAATTGATCAATGACATCGACGAACTCCTTCGCGTCTTGCACATCGAGAGCATCCTCGCCTGGGTCGGCGTCTCACTTGGTGCAGCCAGTGGCATCTATCTAGCCTGTCGTCACCCAAAGTTGATCGAAAATCTTGCATACTGCGCATGCATTCCTGCATCTTTCGGGGCTCTCGGCATAATGCCACTTGAAGTCTTTGACAAGATGCGCGCCCAGGCTGAAGCAGATGGGACTACTGCGAATGTCATTCGGCAAATGCACTATGGCTGGGCGAGTAAAGAGTGGCTTGATGAACACCCAGACCAGGATGAACGACTAAAACTTGCTAGTTCAACTCTGAGTCTCGACGGTTTACGTGCGATGATGACGTTGCAGAAGAATAAGCACTTTGATATGCGGCCGCTCGTACCTCAACTTTTGGAAAGCTGTAAGAAGATAATGTTTGTGAAAGGGGACCATGATGCGCACCTCAACCCTCTAGTGGATATGATGAGAGACTTGGTTGTCAAGACTGCGCAAGAGAAGGGCATCGGGGGTGATTTCAAGGTTGTCACTGTGACAGATTCGGGACACGTAATGTACTTGGAGAACGAGGGCTATTTCGTTGATACCATCCTGAAATTCATTTCCTAGTTAGCTCTGGTTTAGTCTATTTTATTTTCAATACAATTTGATGGGGATGAATGCTTCAAGGCTCTCATGGTTGGCGTTGACGGCATCTTGATGGCGCTAGTTTGCACCCTTCATGTCAAGCTGCACCCTAAATGTAAGAATGCACCCTGCGAATGAACGAACCCCTCGATATTGGATGATGTGCACGGCTTGGCGCTGTTTTCCATAGAATGTTATAAATAGCTGATCCCAGCACCAGTTCACGCCTGGTTGGTAAGAATATTCCCCAACCAATGTCCATCGTTCAGCTACCATACCTGCCATGATGGGAAGTTTTCGTCAACATCACTCAGAAACTTACCCAGATCAGAATGGCTACTACGGCCAATTCGGCGGTAACTTCTACCCACCCGAAGCTCATCAAGCACTCGAAGAATTAGCTACCAAGTACCAAGAACTCCGCTACTCACCCTCCTTCAATCGAACCCTCAACAAGGTCCGCATCGGCCTCCAAGGCCGCCCAACACCAATTCATCATTTCGAGAACATCTCCCGCGAAGTTGGCGGTGCTCAAATCTTCGTCAAGCGTGAAGACTTAAACCACACAGGCGCACACAAGATCAACCACTGTGTCGGCTTCGCACTTCTCGCCAAAGCAATGGGCAAGACTAAACTCATCGCTGAGACGGGGGCAGGTCAACACGGTGTTGCGCTCGCAACTGCAGCGGCCTATTTCGGTCTTGAGTGTGAGATTCATATGGGTGTTGTTGATACTGAGAAGCAAAAGTCAGATGTTGGCCGGATGCAAATTCTCGGAGCAAAAGTTGTTGCTGCTACTGAGGGCCAGTCTGCGTTGAAAGAGGCCAGTGACTCGGCTTTCAATGCGTATGTTGAACAACGAGAGCATGCGCTGTATGCGATTGGGTCGGCAATTGGACCTCATCCATTTCCATTAATGGTGAGAGACTTTCAGTCTGTGATCGGAAAAGAAGCGCGAGAGCAGTTCCTCACCATGACTGATGGTACATTGCCTGAGCATGTTGTCGCATGTGTCGCTGGTGGATCCAATGCGATGGGGATGTACTCTGCCTTCATTGACGATGCAGCAGTGAATTTGCATGCGGTGGAACCACTGGGACAGTCCGAGAAACTTGGTCAACATGCAATCGCATTCGCCATTCGTTTGGCAGCGCAACGGCCTTCATCAGAGCGGATCCTGGTTAATTTATCGGGGCGAGGAGATAAAGATGTAGATTATGTTCTCGAGCATCATGGAACTGGTTGAGAGATTCAGAGCTGCTAGGGAAGTAGACACTGTTATTGAGCCAACGAAGCATCAGCACTAGCTTGGGTGAGATGGCCGAGTTGGTTATGGCGCCAGGTTAAGGTCAACCTTAACACCAATTTCCTGGTGGAGCAATCCTCCTGGGTTCGAGTCCCAGTCTCATCAAACATTTCATTTTTACCTTATGAATAGCAAAACTTGACTTAATCACCTTATGACAGTCTTTTTTGTATAGCTTGGGATAATGCCGTAAGCAATTTGATATAAGGAGCTGGTCGCGCTGTCCTCACCAACAGTGCCGTAACAACTCCCCTGGCCGCTATATCCAAAGCAATAACAAGTGCACTGAGAACCGCCACTGAAGTCTTGTCTGACACGACGACCCCGGAGCTCAGCAGCACTACTGAGCGTCAAAGAAATACGGCTCCAACCATTAATCACCAGTGAGGAACTTCGCCGGTCAATCTCAACGTTCCTCTTCTAACAATCCCACATAACCCCAACTGGCCTCTCACGCAGCCACATACAGGAATAAGAAGTAGTAAAAAGCAATCAGGAACCTGATTGTATCACTGAGGAGATGCCGAGCGACGTCGCTTAGCCTTCTCCTTCCTCCGATCATCCGGAAACTCGTAGTCTTCATCATAGCCATAATAGGTGAAGATTTCCGGCGCATCCACTGGCGGCTGTATGCCCTGGTGTGAGAAAACGATATCGCGATGCATCCTGAGTACTAAGAAATGCTCATGGAAGAACTGAACATCCACCGTTCGGCGTCCGCGATCGACTTTGAGCTGATGAAACTTTGTGCTGGGGTACTTTGGGCGGACGAATGGGTCAATGTTGCAAGCGTCTCCGAATATCAGGTAAACATGGCCTTCCACCGGTTCTCTTCGGCCTGAACCATCCGGCGATGGGGATGAATTTTCAGGGGCGTAGAATTCGATATAGGTTGTTGGGCAGTGTGTATGATAGCCGTACTGCATGTGATCCGTAGAAAACAGTCTAAAGAGCCTATCTTCCAAACTTTTGAGGGGGCCAGATTTCTTTTTGGACGACTTTTCTGTTTTGGCGAGGGCGGCTTTGACCTTCTGTATATGGTGCTCCTCGTGCTTGATATCATCCTGACGAGCTTTCTCTACCAAACTTTCGTTATGGCGTTCACTCATCCCTTGTCTCTTCCAGACTTTTAATTGGTTCTTTCGCTCCTCTCGCTGTTCCTTCAGCGCGTAATACCCAGCCTCGGTGATTGAGGTCTCTCCAGAGACGTCGCTTAGTTCAGATGATTCCGAGCTTTGGTCCTCGATGTCATGTTTCAAGCACATGTCGTCTTCGTCGTACTTGCAACCCTTCTCCGAGGAGCACGATTCCTCGCTGTCATTGTCACTGTCATTGGAACACTCAGAAAGATCCTCATCAAAGTCTTTGGGTTCGACAGGCAAGTTGGAATCATAGTATCTGTTTTCCTGACCTCGTGCCTTCCGATCTTGCTGTAGATCTCGCAGCCGCCAGAACCAGGCAGGGTACTCTCTTGAAGACATGGTGTTGTTGAAGACAAGAACGGATTTGAGTGCTGCTCTGTAGACTGTGAGCCCAAATAAGGATTCTTATAGGAATTGTTTAGGGGTGAGGGACGTACTTTAATTTCATGAGCCGCTGTAAGCATTCTTATATACGCCTGAGAAATAGGGGGTGGCGTAATAATTGATTGGGATCTTCGGGTTCGCCGCTAGCCAATCAATAAATGCTAAGTAAAATGAAAAAGCAATATGTAAGACGCGTCTTCACTGTTGCCTGTTGAAAAGGAGATTATCCTTAGGAAGAGAGCTATAACTTTAGCCCCTTTCTTCGTATAGACACCAGTCATTAATAATGTCAAGTAGTGAAGCGGTAAGCGATGTTTCCCCGGTTTTGGTGCAGGCAGCAAATGGCAAGTCCATCCAGGCTGATAAGATGTAGATAGGCTTATAAAAAGTACCTAGTTTCGGTGCCTTGGCCGTCTATAGCGAGTGCTTTCTAGGTTTACTGTATTGGGATCTGTAACTTCTATTTATAGATACAAAAAAACAAGCGGTGACTGCAGGCTGTCATGATGACCTGTGTGAGAGATTAAAGACGGAATGACATATCTAGAGTGAGAAAAACAAATAGGTGCTGCGATCAATTACAAATGAGGAACTTTGATTGACAATTGCCCTAATTTACGTTTCGTACTTGTCCTAGCTACTTCGGCCCCTTGTGGTGCACCAAGTCTCATCTGAAACCGGCATAATCTTCCAAATGCTTGCAACATGAGGAAGCAAATGAGAAGGCAACCGTGAGAATCAACGAACACCAGGGACGGTCCATGGATTATCGACCTATCATAGGCACCCGATCATGCAGGGGATGCTGAACGGCGTCGTTCTACCCGAGCCTCCCTTCGCTGCTTTGCGAGGAAGCGCTTTGTCGAATAGGCTTCGCATTCACCCTAGTATGTAAAGACATCCGGCGCTTGCGGGGGCGGACTTATTGCCTGCCTATAAAACACCAGTTCCTTGGGCATCTTGAGTATCAAGTGGTGGTCATCAAAAAACTGGACTTCAAAACTGTGACGGCCTCTATTTCCAGTAAGCGGAACAGTTTTCAGGCTGGGGCTTCTGGGGGGGCGTGAACGGATCGATGTCGCACATGTTATACGATACCATGTAAATATGACCGTTGATTTTGTCACCCAGAGTGGGAAAATCCCTGGGGTCGTAGAACTCAATGTATGTTGTCGGGGCAGTCTCAAACGTGCAGTACTTTACGTGGTCAGTAGACCAAAGCTTGAAGTGTCTGGGGTCCTAGCTTTTTGAGGGGAGCAAAATTCGGTTGCGATGACTGTTGTGCTTTGGTGAGGGCTTCTTTGACCGGCCCAATATGCTTCTCTTCAAATTCCAAGTCCTTCTGGATCTCCGCCTCCTCAGACCATTCGTTATCGTCTTGGTTTGACCCTTGCCCGGTCCACCGTCTTCTCAATTCCTTCTTTCGTTCGTTTCGCTCTTCCTTCATGGTGTAGTACTGGAACTCTTTGCTGGCGAAATTTTCAGGAATGTCGCCCATTATAGATGATTCGTCAGAATCCTCGCTGTCGTTAGAGCATTCAGAAAGATCTTCATCATAGTCTTGGGGCGTGGTAGGTAGTCGATGGTCAAATTATCTAAAGTGCTGTCCTCGTGCCTGACGGTCTTGAGCTAGACTGCGTACCCTGTGAAACCAGGCTGGGTAAGTTCTTGGAGGCATTTTCCTGTAGAAAAGAAGATTGACAGTGTTCAAAAGACGTGATACATGTAGGATCGAGAGTTCAAAAGAAGCTTAAGGTCCAAATGCGAAGGCAAGGAACACTTTATAAGAAACTTCAGGTGGGGGCGGCTGGTAGGCGGGGCACCTCCCGGGATGTTCGACTTTGCTTACCCTTTACGTTCCCACCACGATAAGACGAATGCACGTGACTTAGTTCTTGTCATAGCTCTATTCGAGCGGTTTTTAAAAGGTGCCGCAAGGATTAGAGAAAATTTGACAGATTGACCGCGAATATGACAATTACAGAGGACCAACAACTCGGACTTTCCGAGTACTGGGATAGTCACTATGCGACCTCAAATAACAATGATCCAGCTCACGAATGGTACAGGTCATTTTCGCAGGCCCTTCAATTTCTACAGAAGAACCTCTTAGAGCAAGCAGGACGGACAGCTCAGGATGACCCAAGGATTCTTCACCTTGGCTCAGGTGATAGTGTCAGTTGGCTGATTATCGAAATTTCGTTACGGTACACTAACTTCAGCTCAGACTGTACCTGCTGAGCTTGCCGAGCGTGGTTATCAGAAGCAATTATGTGTCGACTTCTCTTCTGTAGTGGTCGATATGATGACAGAAAGACACAAGGAAATTGTAGGAATTGAATGGAGTAGAGTTGATGTCCGAGATATGCCATCGATTGCTACTGGCTCGATAGATGTCGCTTTCGATAAGGGAACGTTGGACGCCATGATTTATGGCAGTCCCTGGAGCCCCCCTGATGAAGTGAGGGAAAACACAAGCAAATACATGAAAGAGGTACGTGGATGACTATTTTGCCTAGGAAATGATGGCTTCTGACGACCTGTAGGTACACCGTGTGCTAAAGGCGGATGGAGTGTTCCTAAACATTACTTTCAGACAACCCCACTTTATGAAGCTGGTACTGAACCCAGATAACATCTTTGACATAGAAGTAGAGGTACTAGAAGACGGTGGAGGCTTTGACTATTATGGATATATTGTAAAGAAATCTCAATAAACTTCCGAACTCTATAAAGTACGGCCTTTATATGAGTCTGTTGGTCTGTAAAGTTTGTTTTTGATGGGCATTTGAGGAACAATCTTATGATAGACTCCGTAATCAAGGTCAACATAAAAAGCAGTAAATTAGGAAACACCACTTCGAACAACCACAAATAAAGATCCGCATTCCTTTCCCACTGTGAAAAAGACCGTCCTTTATCCGTAGACCTACACCAGCAGCAATCAAAACATCGTGAAGGATCACCGCGTGTATACGCTCCTCTCAGCACCCACTCACGCGCTGCTGCTTGGTAGTGCTCAGTTCTGATACGCAATATACTTTACCTCAAACTATCATTACTCATTCTATACAACTTTCTTCTTCAGACTCCCATTGCTCTTCTTCCTGCTTTTCCCTCTCATCCATGTATCTCTCCCAGATGCCGTAGTATGTAAAGAACGACGATGTATTCCAGGGGATATCCTCCTCACAACTTGAAAATACTGTTTCGCGGCTGATCTTGAGAGTCAAGTAATTGTCGCTAAAAAGAATTGGACATATACCGGCTCTTCGCTTGTTCCCAAGTTATGAGTTTTGGTGCTACAATACTCTGGTGGCGTGAAATTGTCTATGTCACAGACATCATCTGAGAGTAGATATATGTGCCCGGAGAGCTTTTCAGCTCTTAGCGTCCGAATCTGTTCTTGGTTGAATTCGCCGCATTCGAACTCGCTGCTGAACTCGATGTACATCGTCGGAGCGAGCTCGTGGGGGCAGTGCTTGATGTGATCGACTGACCAGAGCTTGAACATTCTCATGAGGCCGAGTTTGAGAGGGGTAGACTCCTCCTCGAGAGATTGCGCCCGGTCGAGGGCGCCTTTGATTTCGTTGACATAACGCGTCTCGAGTCCGATATCGTCTTCAGCAGCCACCTCTCCGTACGTCTCCCAAGGTCTCAGTTCTCTTTTGCGCTGTCTCCAAACATCTCCGGCTTTTTCCGCATTCTCATAGACTTCAATCTTCTGAGCTTCCTTCCTCCTCTCCTCTCTTAATTTCTCGTCCATTTGTTCTCTGTATTTCTCTCTCTTCTTTCTATTCCTTCTGTGCTCGCAATTCCCTCTTGCGGTCGCGCCGATCCATCTTCATCTCAAGGTACTCGACGTCATAGGGATCGTTGCTGTCGAGCTCATTGTCTGAATCTCGGCCTTCCATGTCTAATTTTCTGTGATATTCGCAAATATCTTCGGTGCCATACTCACAACCATTTCTAGAGGCGCAGGAGAAAGTGGAACAATCGGAAAGATCCTCATCATAGTCTTCAGGGCGTGCGTCGGCGTTGTCATCGCACAAATTTGTTTCTCCAGAGATAGCGGTCTCGCAAAAGGCCCTGGACACGATGGTACCAGCTCGGTCTAGATTTTGCACCCGAAAACATGATACGATAGACTTATGAAGGGGTTGATGAAAAGATGGAAAGTTCACGAGATGCGATAACGTTCCATCAAGCACATGAGGTAACTGTACGTCATGTACTCAAACTTAGAAAGCCATCTCAGAGCGGATGAACGATAGTCCTTGAGCCACGGCATTATAGAATCTGTTGATCTACAGTATGCGTCCGTGGTATGTCCAACCAAACGTGCGATGTTCCACAATAAGTCCTGGGCGAATGGTTTAGTGGTATAATACTCCCTTAGCATGTTCCGTCCAAGTTACAGATCGTCGCATCTGGGAGTGGTCCAGGGTTCGATTCCCTGTTCGTCCAATAGCAGTGGTTAGATTCCACTACCATCCTCATTTTTGTCTCATAATAAGCCGCTGACGTTTTTGTGTGTCAGTACACAACTTAGCCATGCAGCATTACGTCTGGACCTGAGTTGAGTGGTTAGCTGTCCGTGTGATCTCAACAACCGTTAGCCTTTTCATTCAGTCTATTATTTCTGGGACAAGCTAAGTTTTTGTCACAAAATAAGGGCACAGTGGCGAAGAAGACGCAAATGCACTATTTGTGACCCTGTTTAAGTTTTGTGTAGTTCTACTTATATGAAGAGCACAAGCCTTGATCATGTAACGCAAGTAACCGGCATCAAGACGCCTACTCTTCTGATCCGGCAATCCCCGGTCGCCCGCTTCCTGTCACCACCATCAAACCAACCAACATCAGTCTGAAGGACGAAGCTTTCAGCGTCAGCGTCAGCTGGAGTGCGCTTTTCGGTCGAGGGCTTCCCAGAAATGGCCCAGTTCTTATCGCCACCGTCGAACCAACCGACATCGGTTTGGAGGAAGAAGTTCTCAGCTTCGGGCCTTCTTGGAAAGTTGGCTATTGGCAGGCGTCGGTGCTGCCAAAGCAAGTAGGGGAGCGCCGAGCGCCAGAATATGAGAGACCTCCATGTCTTCAAGGTTTCTGATTATTGTTTTCAAGATAAGTTATGATAGTAGAATAGAGTTCGTTGACGAATGATGTCGCTGTCGTTTGGCCTGTAACGTCTTGTGATCATGATGTGTTTATATTCACATTGTAATCACCTCGGTGGAATGCTGTGCCGAAACTGATGTTATCATCCTTCGACTTAAGACAAAAGAGACCTTGCCATTTGCGGGGGCATGTCACGCTCGCTCATAGATAGCCATGCATTTCAAGGATCGAGGTACCAGCACGGATGATCGACGCCGAAGAGCTTCCCATGACACTTGTGATCAGTGTACATGACGAGCTTTGTAAGCAAGGCCAAACTACATTATGTGACGACTCATTGGCTTGAGTTTTAGTATACTCCTACGAAGGATTTCCTAGACCTGAAAGTCTGTAGTCCGTATCGTGAGTGGTGGATAAAAGCTCAATCTTACATACGTCTTGGCACAGCCTGAATCCTACAAGAGGGGATGGTTCTATTAGTGGCAACTATCTACGGAGAAACAGGAATATCACTGCCATAGTGCGTCGCGAACGTAAATGAGGGCTCGGTATAGCAGTGGCCGAATGGCAGGATCAGATGCGTTGTAGGTCAGCGCTAGAGCAACACGGAATCCCGTCCTCGTGTGCCATATATCGAGTGGCATTCGTTTGTCATGTTTCGCAGTGTCAAATTTCGACTTGTTAATCCTCTGACAAAAATGTCGCGGTCTTCCCTGGACGACCGGGAGAGTCTCATGATCGGCTGTTGAAGAATGGTGAGTCGTGACGACCATCTCGATGGCTCGCGAGATTGGGAAACACATATCGAGCAATCTTCGAAGAAGAGAATCCCTAACGACATGTTTGCCATTGTATTTACATCTCTCATAATCAACATTCTTCTGAATGTCTTATCCCTTTGCATGTGGGCGAGGACAAGATCACCCTTACCCCCCTGGCCTGATACTCTCTATTGTACGATGCCGTGGCAGAATACTCCAAAGAAACTCTGCCAACTTCAGAAGATCCGACGCAGAGCGCAGTCGAGTACAAAACAGTCACTTTCAATTCCGATTCCCCTCAAGACCGTAAGTGTTTGTCGGCCAACTTGCAACTAATCATGCCTGACCAAACTCGCAGCTCGGGAACTACGGACTTCTATGGTGCATCTCCAAAAACAGAAGAGACATGGAGGAATTTAATGAAGCCATACCTGGTTCGGATATCTGGCCAAGAGGCATCACGATTGTCCCGTCCTACGTCGCAGATGTCCAGAGATCCAGACTACTACATTACCAGCCTTGATGTATACCACCAACTGCACTGCCAGAGTTAGATTCGGAAGATGAAAAGGGACTTCAACTCGACAGAAGGAGGTCTGGACAGATTGCAAACTGTGCACAAGTTTCACTGCATTGACTATTGGACAGAGTCTTAAGTGCAATGCTGACTTGAGTTTGATGCGTTGGTATTGGGCACCGCAAGTCGGGAAGAACTTTCCAAATGCGACCATGACGCATATTTGCCGGAAATGGTCATCAATAGAAGAATGGGCGATGAATCACAGGTTTGATCAAGATGACCATGATCCAAGGACGCGCATTGAGTAACAGAATGATGACAGTAAAATAGAATCGCGAAGCATTTTGCTACTTCACTTCTTCATGGAGCAACAAATTGAAACTCATGGCTTCACAGTGCTCTACAGCTGAAGTCACTGATCCAAATGTCTGTTTCACCCTCTGTATGGTAACTTATAAAGACATCAGTGCTATTGAACAAGAAGAAGCTCCCTCATGTTAAGTTTGTTCGTACCAATTTTAGGGCGCCACGATTGAACGTACCCTGCAGCGACATGGGCCCAAACTCCAGCGGCTCTGGCATAACAAATAATCCGGTCGCGTGGCCCAATGGCAAGGCGTCTGACTACGAATCAGAAGATTCTGGGTTCGATCCCCAGCGTGATCAGTTCTTTTTGCTTTCTTCACCGAATACGACAAGCTCGTCTGTTTGCATCCTGAATCTGATACGCACCAAGTGTTCAGCTCTATTGCGTTGTTGCACTGGCTTTAGCTACATATAATTTGCCCTCCTAATTAGCGATTGCTCAACATGCTAGAGTTCGGAAACCACGCATGTCTTCCAGTGTTGGTTCTAGAACCCAGAAATCGTGTCCCTTAAAGCTAGGTACAGTTCAGTAAACCTCACCTGCTATTTGTTCCCGAGCTTTCATGATTGCAAGTGAGATATCTGACTTCGTTGGGCACCTTTCGGTAATTATTAAAAACTCGGAATTGGACATTTGCTTTCTATGCTCATCGGAACCAGTCCCGGGCAGCAAGCCTCACACCTTTTATCGACAAACGCGGGGTAGGTTTCACCAATGACTCTCCCCCCTGGTGAAGATAACACTAGTCAGCATCGCCACGCGCACTTTTTTCCCCAATGCAGCACGCTAGACCTCTAATGCCTGCCGCGTCTCCAGACCAGGGGTTCCGAAGCATGATAGCCAAAACGAAGATAAAGTTCCGAGCACGCTCTTGTTAATTCTCCCTCTCACAGACATCGAATTTCAAATCAACATTATGGCATCTCCTGCAGTTGACAATGAGAAGCATCTTGGTTCTCAGAACCAGGATGAACAGAACTTGGAGCGCCATGGCTATGTTCAACAGACAAAGGTAAGAGATACTGGTTCCGAAACCTTGGTTCCGAGACGTGCAGGCGTGCTGACTTGCCATGATAGCGAAACTTCTCTCTTACTGCCATGGTTGCGACATGTGTCAACTTGATGGCAACATGGGAAGCATTGTCTAGGTTCGATACCCGTCGCTGTTGCTTTTTGACTCAAACTGACCTTTCTCTGAAGTACACTCGCTGCCGGGCTCGTAAGCGGAGGGGCAGTATCCCTTGTTTACGGCCTCATCGTGGCCTTTATCGGATCACTCTGCTCTGCCAGTTCCTTGGCTGAACTGGCGTCAAGGTAAGCTAGCTCATTCGCATTCTGTGTGACTGCTGACGAGTCATTCTTAGCTATCCTACCGCCGGCGGACAATACCACTTCGTAGCCAAACTGAGTCCGAAAACGAGCCGACCCCTGACCAGCTGGTTTGCTGGGTACATCTCGTGAGTCACCATAGAATTCAGACGCAAGAAGGAAATATAAGCTGACAACATGAAGAACCTTAGGTTGGATAGCCTCCGCTGGCAGTGCCCCCTTTCTCGCCGGAACACAGATCCAAGGCCTCCTCGTCCTCAACTATCCCGATTCCTACGACTTCCAAAGATATCATGGCACGCTGCTCTTCTGGGCTGTCCTTCTAGGCTCTGCTTGCATTTGTATCTTCTGTAGTAACAAGCTGCCGCTCATCGAGAAGCTGACCCTTGTGCTACACGTCACCTTCTTCATCGCAATCATAGTCACCATGGCCGTGACGTCGCCAACTAAGCACTCGGCCGAATGGGTCTTTTCTCACTTCGAGAACAATTCTGGGTGGGGTAACGACGCCGTGGCTTGGAGTATAGGACTTCTCAGCTCTTGCTATGTTCTTATCGGCTATGATGGTGCCACCCATCTTAGCGAGGAAATGAGCAATGCCGAGATGGGTGTACCCAGAGCTATGGTTGGCTGTATCTTGGTTAACGGTCCTTTGGGGTTTGCCTTCCTTCTTATAATCCTCTTCTTCATGGGAGACATTTCGGCGGCCTTGGCTACACCTACAGGGTTCCCTATCATTGAGATTTTCCTTCATATGACCGGGAGTGTTGCGGCAGCTACTACCATGACTGCTATGATTACTGTTATGGCGTGCTTGTCGACAGTTCCTCTCCTCACAGCGGCGGCTCGCATCATGTGGGCGTTCGCTAGAGATGGAGGTAAGTCAGTTTGACCGCTTTGAGTTACAGATAGTTGACATTACAATCACACAGGTCTCCCGTTTGCTGAGCGTATTGCAAGCGTTGACAAACGTCGACAAATCCCCACTGTATCCATTGTTGTTGTCAGCTTCCTGCTTATGCTGTTGAGTCTCATCAACATTGGTTCTACGACAGCTTTCAATGCTATCCTATCCCTCGCAGTCGTCAGTCTACAGGCCTCATACCTCCTTCCAATCGTTCTCTTGATCTGGCGACGTTTATTCCGCCCGGATACTCTGCGCTGGGGTCCTTGGAGACTCGGTAAAGCAGGCCTACCCATCAATATCATTGCAGTGATTTATCTGATGTATACCTGCATCTTTCTTCTTTTCCCTCCTTATCAGCCAATCACTGCGGCTAACATGAATTATGCACCTGTTGTATTGGGTGGCGCTCTGGTGTTTGGCTGCATCTATTGGCCTCTGAGGGTTAGCAAGCGGTATGTTGGTCCACTGACAGACGCCGAGGTTTTAGAGGGAACACTACACTAGTTTGCTTTGATGCATGCGATACAGTTCTTTGATGGATACGGGCCATCTAGTTAACCACTGACTGTATAATAATATTTGAAAATTATTTACTATCTTTTGACAAAGGATGATCCTTCACTTAGTGATTCTGACAGTAATTGCGGTCTATTGTGGTGATAAGCCGTCAGACTCTCGGGACTGCCCCTGCTGCTGTTTTACTGCTATCTCGCCAAGCAGTATGGTAATCTTGACGAGGTAACTTGCTATAAGATTTGCTAAGGTGGCTGGTGTCGAGTGCATCTAGCCAATCCCAGCCAACCAATTGATAACCACATGACTTTTATCAGCGGAACCCACTTCCGATTTCCGACTATTCACCTATCTCATATCTTGGACAACCTTCTTATCTTGCTGACAGACTATCTGTTAGTCACGTTGCTAAGTAGGGGAATCCCCTGCATGACTCTGACTCCTAAAGTGATGATCTTATTGCACATCTTTAGGGTTGGCAGCTCTACATGGATCAGCCTACTGCTTCTTCGGCATCAACACGAAGGCGGCAGAAATTGAGGAGTGAGTCTGACCCTGAGACTTTACCGCCATGTCTACCTAAACTCAGCTAATCCGGTTGCAATGCGCAGGCGGCTGCATTACTTGTAAGAAACGCGTGGGTCTAACATCATTACCTTCGATGACCCAATAAATGGCTTGCTAAGCGCGACCGCAGAAGCTGAAATGCGATGAAGCAGAGCCTGCTTGTACCCGTTGCGTCAAGTCGAATCTGTTATGCCCTGGCTATAAACGTCCAGTAAAATGGTCGACCAAATACGAGATTGACTATGGCATCCATTCGTATGCTGGCCCCAGCTCAGGGCACTCGTCTGGCAGTGGCGAATCGCCATCTTCTCAATCTGACATCGACAAGGCCCTTGTTCTGTACTCCCCGCAGGAGGAGTCTTCCAAGCTTTTAACACACTACTTCACATCAGCATGCCAGGTTCTATCCTCATTTGACTCACCTAATAACCCTTATCGTTCGGATCTGCTAGGATTTATACGGAATTCCCCAATTGTATTCAATAGTGCCTTAAGTGCATCGGCGGCCCATCTAAGCCAGCAAGAACAAGACACATCTTCGATACACTTGACTTTCCAGACGGAAGCTATATCACACATATCACGAGAGCTGGCCGAAATAAATGTTACGCAGAATGTACTGGCTCCTCTTCGCAACTCTACGACGCCAACGATCAAAGATGACCTAATGTTGGGCATTGCTCTCGTTGGCATGACCTCTGTAGGTGCCCTAGTCAGAAATGATCTTACGAGGCTTACATCTGGACTTACAGAGCTGGCATGATCCTTCTTATCTGGGCCTATGCCATTTCCATGGTGCTCGACAAGTATTCGGCATTTGGATGAACCAATTCGACCTCATGGATCTTCGGTTTCCGTCTCACCGCATCCAGCGCCTGATAGTTTCATCAATGGTCTACTGGGAAGTTATGGCCTCCTGCTTAATTGATCAAGAGCTTGGCGCACTTTCATACCTCGATGTGTTCTCCAATCTACCACCAACCACCTTTTGTTATCCGTGTCCATGGACCGGAGTCGGCACAAATATTTTGATCCGTATTGCCAAGTGTATGGCATTAGTACGGCAGAAGCGGCGTCTGAGATCATACAACTATTCAGTGGGGGTTGATACAGATGTATCAACCCGCATCCTCGATTTACTCACTCAAGCTTTTACTCTGAGTCTGGACATAGACCATTGCCAAATACCAACTCCAGCGGCGGTACAGAATACTGGCGACTATAGGACCCCGTCAGATCATCTCTGTAAAATAGCCAAGTGCTATCAACTGGTTGCTCGTCTTGAGCTTGACCGAGCATTCCCTGAACTCACACAACACCTAGGGGATGATCAAAACCACGATGCAATACTCTCACAGCATATCTTAGAGCTTGCAGTGAAGATATTAGAAATCATGAAGACGATTCCCGAGGATTCCCGAACTATTGCCATTCAGACCATCATATTCCTAGCAGCGGGAAGTGGACTTGGAACCAGTTCAGATGCAAACACCATTATCAGAGCCTTAGTCGCAGGCTGGAGGAGATTTGTGCTTGAGAGACTGCACAAGTCATTCTTATCTCTCAAACTCCAGACGATTAATAGGGCAGCTACTGTGCTTCAGGGGATCTGGGCACGGATGGATTCAGTGGCCATGGAGGAGCCTAATTTCACAACCTGTGATAAGAGTCCAATTTTACGCGTGCATTGGATTGATGTTATGGCAGAAGCTGGACTGGAGACTATTCTAGGATAGTGCGAGGAAAATGACTACGTCTCTTTAGAAAAATGACCATTCTCCATTTCGGTTCCCGCAGCGTCGCCAAAGTCCGAGAAAGCGGTTGGACATAAAGCTCGGAGAGTCGGACAATGGATATGCATCATGAGTGAAGGACTTTCGGTCTGATCAAAGTCCGAAGTTAGCCCTTGCATAACATTCTCTCCCGTAGGTATTTCGGCTGCCGGCTTGATTGACAAGGAAAAGGTCATCGAGACCCTTGAAATAAAGTTTCCAAGATGCTTCTCCGCACGCCAAAAAGAGATACAGGTGGGGGACGTCGCACTTTTTTTCTGTAAGCGGAAAGGTCATGGTTGATGGTACCCTGCATCAACATGATAATGCGGGGAAGCTCCGTTTTTGATAGGACTATTGCATTAAAGGCTTCACGGAATTTGCGGAATTCAACAGTGATTGTAGCCAATATCCAGCTATAGACTTGTGATAATTCGCTCAATGATCAATGAGTATGGCGATTGACGATTTACTATAAAGACAGCTTCGTCTCTCCTCGAATGAATAGACTCCCCAAGACAAGTTTCTACCTCTGACACCGTTCTCTTAACAACGCTATAAAGAGTTCTTAAATCGATACTTCATATTCTTCACTTCTCAAGTCTCCTTTACCAGTCAACATGGTCCCATCAGCTACTTCAGAAACCGCAGACTTTGTCCCGGTGGCTAAATGGCCAACACTTCAGGAAATGGCCGATGGCTTTAGGGAGCATCTTATGCCAGCATCCAACAAGCTGAGGGGCAAATACTTTGAACACACTTACGACAATGGTTGGAAGATCTCTCATGACTTTGGTGCGGATACCGTCACATGGAAGATCCTCGAGGGAGAAGGAGCAGGTCTTACTGCGCCAGCCCAGTACGAGGCTTTCGAAGTACGACCAGATATTTTCTTCGTTGACTTCCTCAAGCCTGACTACAATGAAGTCGTCAGCTTGATCATCGATGCAGCCACTGGACGAGCTATTGCTGCTGTATCAGGCTTCAAGGACGAAAATGGGGAACGCAGAACATTCACCTCTTTCATCAACGCAGTCTCATCCGGAGGGAAGCCTGTTGAACCATTCCAAGCCACTGATGAACTCATTGGAAAGCACGTTCTATACCGATACACTCCCCGAGATGCTTATGAGCATGTCTATCTCAACAAGGGTACCATGACCTGGCATTGTCTTAGCGGCACAGAGAGGGGCATCGCAGATGCTGAGAAGTGCCAGATGCTCAAGCTGGGGCAGAACTTGTACATGCTGTTCTGGACCGAGACAGTTATGCCTGTTGAGTCAATTGTTGTGATCGACTTGGAGAAGATGAGGTCTACTGGGCGTTTTTACTGCTGGGATCCAAAGCCAAAGGAGGCTGTGCATGTGCGATTTGGTTCTTATGCTACTGTTCTTGCAGAGACGTCGCCATTAGAGACGCTTAGAAAGGTTTCACAGAACAAGTTTTAGCAATAGTTGTATGCTAGTGGAAATCACGATTGAATCATATGTGCGTTTGCTCGGCATCAAAATGCTTATGAATGAATGTGAATGTACGTTTCAAACGAGATTTGTTGCCACAGTGATAAGCGTGGAAGAACCTTATGGAGACATCAAGGGTAAGCAAGCGACAAGCCAACTTTCCGCGGTACTGGATTGTGATGATGTTGTTTGTGAAGCCATGGGGTTCAGGAAATAAGGAGTCCTTTCAGTAGACAGTCGGAAAATATCTTGAACAACGTAACATAACGTGTTCTTAGAATGGAGGGCAATGACTTGCAAGCCCTCTGTTCTAGGGTAGGCGTATGACGAAATGGCTTGGTGGAGTTGGCTTGAGTCGTGGCCACTTTGGCGAGGAGCATACCTTGTAGGGTTAGCGAACGTACCTACTAAGTTCGTGGTCAAGACCAATTGAGGGCTCAAAACTTTCTTGGCTAATACGCCAATTTCTAGAACCTCACTCCGCACGCGTGCCAAGCAGCCAGAAATCCTTCGCGCCTGATAAGCCACTTGAGCTTTGACAATGTTTCAAGCAGATAGTCCAAGATGAATGACGCGGATTGGTCTTGTTCTCTTCAATTTTCGTGTTGTGTCAAAAAGCCATGTGGCAGACAAGCCACAATCAATGGTGACTTCAAAAAGACGTCGGATAGAGTTGATGCTTGGAGCGTTTGATCCGAAGCCATCGTAGGCGAGACTCCGAAACGCTTTTCATTGGCCAACATGGCTCGCAAGAACGGCCTAGCAACCCAACTCGCTGATCAGGCAATTCACTGAAGATACTGCTAGACAGCTTTCATAGTGCTTCGAGACTTTAATACAGTAACAGCTAAAGCATGGGCCCTGTGATCAATCATATTTACTAGCTGCTCAGCTCGCCTCATGACGGAGCCTTAGGCTTAAGCTTAAGAGTGCCTGAGTCAAATCAGAAGCTATGATCCACTCATCATGCGATGGGCGTTGAACTATTGGAAGCATTCTTAAAGCATGCCAAGAACGTTGAATTGTGCTCGACAGCCTTAACATGCAAGCGTTTCGGCCAAGTGAATGATCGCCAGACGCGCCCATGAAATTCCCGAGAAGCTCGATCTCTTTTGTTACGATCTACGATGCAACTCACAGACATTGATTACGACCACGATCTACGTACCTAAAAACGTCTAGCATTGCTTCTGCTCGACACGGGACAGCCACTTAAACGGCTCCATTCAAGCCCACTATGTAGTTTCCAGACCTGGGGAAGCCTGAGTAATTGTTGAGAACCATCAGGTAAATAAATCATTTCCCCTAATTCTCGAGATTATACCCTTTTTGTGGGTTCCCCGAAGCCCACTACGGGCAGAGTTTTCCTTGTGTAACAAAGGTCCAAGCACAAATCGCCACTTGACCTCATTCGGCCAACGCATAGCAGATCATCTGGGTCTCCGACGCTATTACCGGAATAATGCATCACTAACAGTCTAGCCAATCTCCTAGGCCCTGGGACGAGATCTTAATGGAACCGCGCTCCAAGTAACAGAAGAACTAGAAACTTGTCGCGTCCTGTCGTTGCGCTTTTCCTCGTGGCAGATTGGCCCAAGTCCGAAGGCCCCTGACTCAAAGGTCCCGACTTTCTGGCTGCGCCAACACAAGCAGGGCTAGCCTCCCCGTCATGAAGATCAAGCTAAGATGTATCTAGATAAGACGCAAATCATTGCCGCGTTTTCCTGGTCACGCCGCCTTGGATAGTCTGTTACAGGATTCCCCTTTTGTCTCCATCTCCTGCACTCCACAGACGAAACTATCCCGGTCTGGATTCTTGTCCGTCGACTCGTGGCGAGTGAGTGGTGTTTTACCATGTCTGCATATATAGTCGATGAGGTGTTGCCCGCTCGCTCGCTTAGGAGAGAGAGTCCACTCGCTGCACCCTGTTCTTTCTTCTTCTCTGCCACACGAGCTGAACACCATGGCGATCGAGAGTCGGGCGACGCAGATTGCTGCAATCGGTTATACTTTTGTGATCCTCTCATCGATTGCGACATGTCTTCGCGTCTACTGCCGAGGATGGATTGTCAAGGCGTTTGGCGCGGATGATTGGCTTGCCATCATTGCGCAGGTAGGAGAGGACGCATTGCCCCTATTGGTAAGACCCTGCTAACCGAGAAAGTTTATGTTTATCGTCTTTTGCTCCTATGAGATCACTGGTGTCCGATATGGAACTGGACGTCACTTCAAGGACATTGAGCCCGAGAATATCCCCAGAGCGATGCAGATGTGGTGGACATGCGAACCGACCTACGTCTTGACCAACATGGCCATCAAGGCCAGTATTGCTATCTTCTTGTTGCGAATTTGCATCACAAGAACACACAAGATTATCATCTGGACCATCACCGGCATCACGGAGATCTACAGCTTATTTTTCTTCTTGCTGTTCGTCTTGCAATGTCGACCGACATCACTCTTCTGGCTCCGATATACCAGCAACCCTCCTGGAGGGAGCTGCTTGGACGCCTCTGTGGTTGCCAAGGCCTTCTATGCTTACTCCGCTATCAGCTGTTTGTCAGATTGGACCTACAGTTTGCTGCCCATTGCCCTGGTTTACAACCTTCAAATGAGCAAGAGAACAAAGATTTCTGTCGTCGGTATTCTGGCTGCAGGTGCTATGTATGTGTTAAAACTCCTCTACCCGTTGAATTAGTTTGCTGACCCTGATTACAGTGCCTCTAGTGCAACGATCATTCGCTTCCCTTACCTGTACTCCCTCACCGACATCGACGACTTCCTATACTCTACCTCAGATGTCGCTATCTGGTCCACTGTTGAGACTGGTCTTGGTATCACTGCTTCAGCTGTTGCAACACTCCGACCTCTTCTTCGTAACTTCCTTGGTCACGGATCATCTGCAGATGGACAGGGAAACTCAGCCAGGCCTTGGCAGCGAACAGGTAGCAATCACCCAACAGGAGGCTACCTTCGCAGCCACGGCCAGAATGGCGAGGAGGCTTTTGATCTACACGACAATGCTGGCAAGCGTATTGGAGTCACCACCATCATCGATCACGACGACAAGTCAGATAGCAATGGCGAAACAGGCAAGCATGGAAGTAGATCAGAAGCCTCTGATTCTGTTGCAGAGCTCCATGGCTGGAATAGCAGCCAGTCAGATCTGGCTGATGCCAATGGCCAACCACGTGCCCAAAAAGGATGGAATGTGTTGGTCAAGAAGACTGTTGTCCAAACTCGAGGATCAGACCTTGCGTAAGCCTGACTTGGTCATGTCATAGAAATATAGAGTAGATATAATTACGAGGCGGGGGGAAAACTTGTTTCTCTGTCCCACGATACCCTTAGCGCTTTCTTTTAGCGGGTCGACAATGATAATACGTTTTAATATTCATCTTCAAGTCCATTTTGCCGTGATCAAGACATGTGAGAGGTAAGACATCGATTAAACTTCCATTTATGACGGCTTGACACGTAACATTCCGATCTGCCGCCCGTGCCGTGTCGATCCCCAAAGTAAAAAAGTGGTAAACATCCAATAAAACGGTTTGGGCATGATCTAAGATTTGATACTGTGGATTCGAGCTGAATGTGAAGCAAGATCAAGCTGCAGATTGACTTTGATCTGCAGTTTATAGTGACGGAAACCATTGGTAGCGTCTGCAATCGGATGATCCCGCATGAAATGCCGAGACGCATCTGTTCATGATCGACAAAAGCTGAAAGCGATGCCAAAATGGCCTGGCATTGAGTAGAAGTTCATTATTTGAGAGTCTCGAGTGCATTGGGGCTAATTGTTTTCAAGTATAAAAGGTCAGGAAGATTCCCAAATTCTGTCTCATCCCAGCTTTCTTTCAATCACAACGAAACATCAACACTCTAATAATCCTATCACACAAAAAGATTCCTCTCTCTATTCATCATGGGCGACAAGACTGTACTTAAAAGTTGCCCTTCTCCTCTCACGTCTACTAACAAGAGATGCAGAAAATTCGCTACACCTACCGCGGCTACGAGGCTTGGCAGGCCTCTGAGCCCCAGCTCAAAAAGTAAGCAGCACATTATAGGATACTCTTTATCACTCTAACGATATCTCTCTAGGCTTATCCAAGATGACACCGGCGTTGAGTTTTGGATTGAGACCAGATCCATCCCTCCTATGGGAATTCCCCCGTATGTAACCATCGACTATGCTAGCTTCGGTGTTGCCACTAACTATCATAAGTCCCGTGAGCAAGGATTGTGTTGAGAAACTGAAGGGATTGGATGGTGTTGAGGTCAATGAGATAGAAGAAGATTAGTTTGGCCACGCCATGCCAACCTTGTTCTTCACAAGTGGCTGTTTGAACCGGGAAATCATTAGCTAGGACCTATCATGAATATCACAGATTTTCCAATGCATATAATCGAGCTGAAAACATTGCCAGATCATGTTATTTTTGTGCAGTTCCTTTTCTTGACAGTAGGACCAGTGAGACATGTGCCCAAACATATTAGAGTCAGCACATTCGATCCATCGGTGCTCGAAAATATCTTTCAGGCTCAACTTTTTATTCTCTTTTCGGTCTTGCCTAGCCAGGAAGTGTTCAAAGCCCTCGTAGTTGACCTTTAGCGTGAGGACGACCACTTTCCGCGGCCAGCTCCCGAAAGCCACTAGCAATTTACTCTACGGCATAGCTCGATACTTACGAACTAGAATGTGACTAGAAATAGAAGCTCTGTGGCGGGTATGTCCGACGAAATTTGACTTCAAGTCGCTCGTAAACACCTACTGACTCATAACTAGCCCTGGCTTTTGTATCCGCTGGAAAGGCTACATTACCACTATGGCATCGTCAATCCTGTGCATAAGCTCACGAAGCGTGGTCCAACGTGGGACCCATGTATGTTGCCTTTCTAACACCCTGTCTACATCTCAACTGTTCATCATGTTCGAAGACTGACTCATGCAGACGAAGGTGTTGCTTTCAAAACACTTTTCCATCTCCGTGAGTCGCTATGGCATCAACAAAGTTGTCTCATCGGCTGCAGAGGCTTTAAAGGACATGAAACCAAACACGACGATTCTATGCGGCGGCTTTGGTCTTTGGGGCGTTCCAGACACTCTCATCAATGAAGTCCTCAATAAGCCTGATGTCACCGGGCTAACAGCTGTTTCCAACAATACCGGAACTGACAACTTTGGGCTTGGAAAGCTCTTAAAAAGCAGACAAGTGCGCAAGATGGTTGCATCTTATATCGGAGAGTACATGACGTTCGAGAAGATGTATCTTACAGGCGACATTGAACTGGAACTTACCCCTCAAGGTACTCTGGCAGAACGCTGTGCTGCTGGTGGTAAAGGTATCCCGGCTTTCTATACGCCTGCTGGCGTCGGAACCCTTGTTCAAAATGGCGACCTCCGATCTCGGAACAAAGCCATTGGATCTTCTGGCGATGCCCAGTTTCCGGATCCCAAAGACGTCAAGGTATTTAATGGCAAGCCATATCTGCTTGAACGCAGCATCTCCGGAGGTATATGCCTTTGTGAAGGCTTTCAAGGCAGATACGCTAGGAAATTTTCAGTTTCGTCTTGCAGGTCAAAGCTTCAACGGTTCAATGGGCCGTAATGCTAAAATGACAATCGTTGAAGCCAAGCATATTGCTGAGCCTGGCGAGATTCCCCAGAGTCGGTTCATCTACCGGGGATTTATGTGAAGGAAGTCATCAAGAGCACTGCAGCGAAAGGCATCGAGAAATATACCTGGGACGAGCAAGATATCACGACTTTGGGCCAGGGTGAGGTTGCTGCAAAGCGAGAACGTATCGTCCGAAGAGCGGCAAAGGAGTTCAAGAATGGAATGTACGCCGATCTTGGAATCGGCATGCCTATGCTGGCAGCCTCATTCGTGGGACTCGATGTCGATGTCCAGCTCCAATCGGAGAACGGCATCCTAGGTCTCGGGCGTTATCTATCGAAAGAACTCAACAAAGCTGACCCAGATCTAATCAACGCTGGGAACAGTCACGCTGAAGCCCGGTGCATCTGTTTTCAGCAGTGACGAAAGTTTCGGCATGCTTCGTAGTGGCCGTATCGATGTTACCATCCTTGGTGCTATGCAAGTCAGCGAAACAGGGGACTTGGCGAATTGGATGCTTCCTGGAAAGGTCAAAGGCTTCGGCGGCGCGATGGACCTTGTTAGCAACCCGAGCAAGACGAAGGTCATTGTCACGATGGAACATACAGACAAAAAGGGCAATCCCAAGATCTTGAACCAATGCTCTTTTTCTCTCACAGGCCGGGCATGCGTATCGCGCATCATTACGGACTTGGTATGTAACCGTCACGATACAGCTCTTGGAGTATACTAACTCTTCCCAGGGAGTGTTCGGCTTGGACTTTGCTACGGGTTTGACGCTAATTGAAATTGCTCCTGGTGTTACTGTGGATGAGGTCAAGGCTAAGACTGAAGCTCCTTTCACTGTTGCTAAGGCATTAGAGTCAATGACTGGAGCGTAAGAAGGTTCCCTATAGAAAGGTCAATTTTATATAGAGAGACTTTGGAGCCATGAATTGCTAGGTGCTGTAGAAGCACGTTGCCTAACAAACGGAATGCGATAAACTCCAGACGGCCCATCTTTATCAGCGCTGCTAACTGTATAACACAAAATCGATGAACTCTAGGGAAGGCTATAGATGATGCCTCGACAAATATCGATGGTGTCATGGGAGGCCAAAGTAGTGACAGTCACGCATTCGAGCTTGCCAGTTTAAGAGAACGACAACTTATCTATGGATAACAGCAGCCTATAAGGTTAAACTTTAGG